>LS517587.1:1126853-1140140 GCA_900490845.1 Pristionchus japonicus | reverse complement strand
AAGGGGTACTGTACTTGATCCCAACTTGGAAACCACCCTCTGCTTGATCCCAACTTGGGGCGGCACACCAGAGATCTAAGTGCTGTTACTATGAAATACCCAGCAGACTTTGCAGTGCAGAGTGCCTGTTCAATCTATTTCTGTGCTACCTCATGTGTAAACAAGAGGTATTTACATAAACCCCCGAGATCAATAAAGGAGAAGGGAGAATCAATAAGAAGAAGATCAACAAGTTAATCCGATGCAAAGGAGGATCAACCCCCATTGTTCAACGCCAATTGATTCATTTACATATGCAAGGAGATTCCCTCCCTCCCTCCTCCCCCCATCTCCTCTCCTCCTCTCACACCTTTCCCCCGCATTCGTCTCGACTCGTCGCTGATAAAGAGGTCTACTCCAACTGCGTTCGTGTTGCTGTCTCGGTATCGGGGTAGATCACGGACTAGGATCGGGAAACTAGCTCTTACACATGAAGGAGAAATTGATTGTCAGTCACTCATGTTCAGTTTGGATGAGCCTTTGATGAGCCCCCCTATAATTTTCAGGCCTTCACCATGCGCATCTTCAACCTTCTCTTCCTCTTCTCTCTTATCGGACTTTCGATGCAAGTATGCTGTGTCCTCAAGAAATGGGGGTTCGGGGTGAGTCCATCCTTTCCCGTTCACCATACTACGATGAAGTCCGTGTAATTTTCAACGAAAACGGCCATTTATGAACTGCACCTTATTAGTCCTCAGAAGGACCCCCACCTCCCCCCCCCCTTTCGCTCCACAGTCGCCTTGCCTCCTTCGGGGGACACGCCGACCGCTCCGCTAAGCGTAAGCAACAAAGAATAAGATAGGCAATAACCCTCCCTCGTCTCTCCCTAGGTACAAGTGAAAGAAATTATGAAAGAACTTCAGTGTTACGGCAAGGGCCCTTGCAACATGTTCTGCTGTGATTGTGATTATGGATGCGATCCCGGAAAGGGTTACAAGCGGTCGATTCCTGATGAAAACGCGAATCCCGAAGGCAGGTTTATCGTCTCTCAGCTTAGGAAAAACAGGAAAACAAATTAACTTCCGTGATATATTTATCTTATTGCGAGTAGAATTCGACAAGAGGGCGAATTGGTCTATAGAAAAAATACAACAACGGGATATTACGATGTCGACCTAGCGACAAAGGGAGAACTTGCGTGTTCGATGTTTTTCCAAGGAAGAATTTCAATCATGAATCTACTTTACAGATCGGAGCGCGCAGGAGAGATTCAAGGCCATCGATGAAAACAAAGACGGACTGATTTCTTTCGATGAAGCAAGAGATTTCCTCATGAAACTATCTCCTACGACGGATGAAAAGAGAGAGATCGAGCAGAAACAGTGGTGATACTCCTTGTTCCAGACACCATTTGTTGCTTGTTATTCTAAAGATTACCGTTCTTCAGGTTCACCATCATGGACAAGAATGGAGACGGATTCATCCAACCTGGAGAGTTCGACAAAGAACTTGCCTGAACGACTGATAAAGAATTCCATATTCTGTCTTCCTTTTCGACTGAATTTCAAAAGGCGTTGTAATTAATTGATAACTTTGAACAAGGGCACCATCAATGTAATGAGAACTAATAGAATTTATGTATCTAAACTTCTACCCTCTCACTTCTGTTATCCTTTTTTACAAAGCAAAAATGCAAAATAATTGTGTGTGTTTATTTTCCCACGCTGACACCGCGAAAGATCCTGCTAGTTGCACAATTCCGTATAAAAGAACTTTTCTTTCTCCTCGTTTCCATCCTTTTCCTTTTTCTTAGAGTAGTACATTATTTTTTACTTGACTGATTCTGTCATTTTTTAATGAATTTCTCTCGATATTTTTCAGGCTTTCACCATGCGTCTCCTCATCCTTCTCTTCCTCTTCTCTCTTGTCGGACTCTCGATTCAAGTGTGTTGCAAGCCGAAGAATTGTTGCAGCGTGAGCAATTAGTGGTTTTTTTTGTATATTTAGGGTAATTAGCATTAAAAGAGATCGACTTTTGCAGTGTTACGGCAAAGGCCCGTGCAATTTCTTCTGTTGCAATTGCGATGGCGGATGCGAACAAGACATTCGAATCACTAGAAGACATTCGAAACAGGAAGGCAAGTTTCTTTCTCAGCACTTAGGCAATGCAGGAAATCGAAACAACTAGGCTGGTCGATCTCTTTCTTCAAAGGGAGAAAATGAGTTTTACAGTGATTATTGCAGATCAGAGTGCACAGCTGAAATTCAATGTTATCGATGCAAATGGAGATGGACAGATTTCGATGGAGGAAGGGAGAGATTTCCTCATCAATGGAACTTCAAAGGCCGAGGCTAAGCGAGATATCGAGCAGGGAAAATGGTGAATTTTTCAATAGTTGATATTATATTAAAAAAATGTAATTAAGGTTTACCAAAATTGACAAGAATGGAGACGGATTCCTCCAGCCTGGAGAGTTCGACAGAGATCTTGCATGAAGATGAAGATATTGTAACTGATAAAGAATTAAAAACCATATATTTTCTCCCTTTGTCAAATATTTTTCGAAGGCCGCAACAATTGCTTGCCAACTTTGAACAAGGTTCCGACTTCTAATAGAATTTGTCAATCTATTCTACTACTCTGTCAGTATTATTATAGTTCTGTTGCATTGTAAAAACAATAACATCTGTTTTGTTTATTTTCCCACGCTGACAAGCCAACGGTTTTCTGCAAATTCTGCTACCTTTCCCTTTATAAGAAACATCTCTTTCTTGAAGTTAGCTTTCTTATTATTATTCAACCAAACTAGAATGGTTCTTACCGTAGTGATTATTGCTATTTGCCTAAAATCAGGTCATTAAGGGAAGTTGTTTTCGAATTTAAAAAATATGTTATTTCATTCTCCTCAAGCTTACGTCGGCCCACAATGCATGCCCTCGTGATTCTCATTCTTTTCTCCCTCACTGGACTATCGATTCAGGAATGCTGCCCGCATGATGGGGATTCGTTTCTTGGAATGCAAGTGAGTTTTCTCTTCTGAGGTTTCTAACTCAAAGTAAAGAAATATCCAACCTGCAGTGTTGCGGCAAGGGCCCATGCAATATCGTCTGCTTCAATTGTGACAACGGTTGCAACAGCAAGACGTGTCACCACTTTAATAGGGCGCGTAAGCGCTCTATTCTTGAAGGCATGTTTCATTGTCACTATTTGTGCGATACGAAAACACGGAAAAAGGTCAATATGTCAATATAAGGTCATAGTGCTCACAACAAATTCATGTTCATTGATGCCAATGGAGATGGACTGATTTCTTTCGATGAAGGCAAAAATTTCGTCCTGAATAGAACTTCAAATGCCGAGGCTAAGAGAGATATCGAACAGGGAAAGTAGTGATTTTTTAAAAAGGTGATTTTTTAAAAAAAAACGTAATTCAGGTTCACCAATATTGACAAGAATGGAGATGGATTCATCCAGCCTTCAGAGTTCGACAGAGATCTTGCTTGAAGATGAAACACTTTTTAAGAAATAAGGATAAAGAGTTCAAAATCAGGCTTTCGAAATTCACTTTTCGACTGAATTTCGAAAGCCGTTGCAATTGATTAACAATTTTTAACAAGGTCCTGACTTCCGATAGAATCTCTCAATCGATTCTTCTACTCTGTCAGTATAAGTTCAGTTGCCTTGTAAAACCAATAGCATCTGTTTTGTTTATTTTCCCATGCTGACAAGCCAACGGTGTTCTGCGAATTCCGCTACCTTTCCCTTTATAAGAAACATTTCGTTCTTTTTTCTTTTAAATACTGACTAGAACAATTTTAACGGTAGTTTTTTTTGCTCATTGCTTACACAAACAAGCCTCTGAACCAAGTTGATTTCAATAATGTTGTTTTTCTTTTAAAGTTCACTTCGGATTGCGCCATGCGCAACTTCATGGTTCTCTTTCTCTTCTCCCTCATTGAACTTTCGATTCAAGAATGCTGCAATAGCGATGGAAGAGCTCTTTTTATGGCGCAAGTGAGTAACTAGGTTGTGTTTTGAGGTATTAGCTCTTTCGAGAAGGAATAATGAATGAATGGCAGTGTTGCGGCAAGGGTCCATGCAATTTCTTCTGTTGCAATTGTGATAACGGATGTGATATGGAGTGTCGGCGCGAGAATAATCACATAAAGCGTTCAATCCCTGAAGGCAGGGTTCACTTTCTCAATTCATTCGAAATTAGGAAAAAGAGAGTTGAGTATACCTAGGTAAAAATGCCCACAACCGATTCATGTCCATCGATGTCAATGGAGATGAACTGATTTCTTTCGATGAAGGAAGAGCTTTCCTGATGAATGGAACATCCTCCGCCGAAGCTATGAGGAAAATCGAACAACGACAATGGTAATATCTATCGTTCAACGCACTTTTGTTTGATATTTCAAAGCTTGTTGCTTTATAGGTTCATCAACATGGACAAAAATGGAGACGGATTCATTCAATCTGGAGAGTTCGACAAGGATCTTGCTTAAAGCTAAATCGCATTCGCCTGTGAAAACATATTGATTTGATGTATCTGATAAAGAGAACTAACGGGATTTCATCACATTTTTAACTGCATTTCGAATACCGCTGAAATCAATTGAAGAACTTGGACACCATCAATGTCACGAATCCTATTCGCATTCGATATTCTTCTAATAGTTCTCGTATCTTTTTATCAGAAACAGTACAAAAATCAATACAATTTTTGCGTATGAATTCTCACGCTGACAAGCCAACGGTTTTCTGCGCATTCTGCTTGTTGCACATTTCCCTTTATAAGAGGCATCTCTTCTTCGAGTTTATTATTCTATTTCCCTGTTAATAATTGTTCTTCTACAATCAGGCTGTTTAGGCGAATTCTGTAACTCCATTCGATATCAATTCGGCTTTCACCATGCGTTTGTTCCTGCATCTCATTCTCTTCTCCCTCATCGGGCTCTCGATTCAAGAATGCTGCGCGCAGGATCTAAAGTCGGGACCGATTGGGGTGAGTAATCATTTTTGAAATATTTGTGGAAATAAAATGTAATTACAATGAACAAAATTGTAGTGTTGCGGCAACGGTCCATGCAATCTGTTCTGCTGCAATTGTGACAACAGTTGTGATTGGGACTGCAACAGGAGGAATAAGGGGCTGCCTAAGCCGAAACGCGCTATAGCTGAAGGTAGGTTTCAAGTTACCATGAGAGGACAGTGGAATTCAATTCATTAGGTAATTTATGATTGTTCATCACAGATAACGCAGCTCAGCACCGATTCATGGCCGTGGATGCCAATGGGGATGGACTCATTTCGAAAGTTGAGGGACGTGATTTCCTCGTGAACGGAACGGCGCAAGCAAAGGGAGACATCGAGAAAGGCGAATGGTGAGGTTACTCCACATTAACCATTTTGACTTTACTGCACCTATTTTATATGCCATGCATGTCTGCTGAATATTTATCAATCAAAGAATGATTCAGGTTCGCGAACCAAAGGGAACCAAAGGAAGCAAAGGGAGACATCGAGAGAGGCGAATGGTCAGCGGATTAGTAATTATTGAAATCATAAATCTTACAATCAGGTTATACAATATGGATACGAATAAGGACGGATTCATTCAGCCGGGAGAGTTCGATCGCTCACTCGCTTGAATACAAGCATTGCTCAAAATAACATTCCACGTGTTCACAATTATATACTGCATATGCTCGCATTTTAAAATAAATAAAACAGTTGAATATTTCAGACATTCACAATCAATACTTCTTGCTTTTCCTTATCAAATAGATTTGGCTTATTCATCGAATAAGAATTGGCGTGTCTAAACGGCGGATTACTCATGCCAATGATTGTATCGAGTAGAGAAGGAATCGTTCCTATAAAAGAGTGATGGATTTCTAAACATCATCATCTTCTTCTTGACAACGATGTGGCTGCTACTTGCCCTGGTTCTGCTCTCTATGGCTGCACCTACGGAACAAGGGTGTTGCAAGGAATCTTTCAACTCGCAATTATTCAGGCCACGTGTGAGTGTTTCTCCAGAATAAGTTGTATTATTAGTTGCAAATAATACAAAAACATAGATGCCGTATGTGTCTGTGTGTGTGACATCAATGTTTCCGAAGATCTCAAATTCCAACCCCAATCTTTGCCAGCCTGTGTCCTATGTGCGGTGCATAGGATATTTTACGGAACCCTCGTTTGATCATTCATATCAACATTGAAACTCAATTTTGGAAGGAAATTTTTTAGCGTTCCTGAGTATTCGCGCAAATAAATCGAATCGATCAACGTAGTTGTCTCTGAATGTTACAGTTTCTGAACCAGCGAAGGTAAGATAACCGAAACGAACATTCTCATTGACCGAAATGAACATTCTCATCGTGATAGTACTCTAGAAGCCTCTGCATGGATGATCGAATTCAACGACAGGAACACCGTCAGAAGTTTCGTGAACGAATTCCCACATTTCAGTGCTGTGGAACTGGCCCCTGCAATATCTTCTGCTGCAATTGCGATGGCGGCAGATGCTGGGTAAACTGCGGACGTAAAAAACGAGACGTGCAGTCGACGGGTCAGTTGATGTTTCGGTACTTGTGGAGTTCACCGGAAGAGCGTTGAAGGCCCATCCACCATCCACCCCGACCACCAACCCAGCGTTAGGCAATCTAATTCATAGAATGAGAGAAACATATCAGTTCTTCCGGGGAACTCCACAAGTTTCAATGTTTCCCGTCTAATGAGTCTGCACATAAGCAGCAGTAGGAAATTTTTCCGCTCTCTCGATTATAACTAGAGCAAGCGATAAAGCAAATTGAGTTCACTCGGAAGACTCTTTTCTGTTCCCCTCAATGAACTACTGCTACTGGGAATACAGTTAGAGAATGCTTCTAGTCAGAGTAGCGATAAAAATTTGTTTCAGTTTGTTTCTTGAGTGCTTCACAGTCTTGGAGTTACTTGAAAGTAGTTAACGCCACCTTTAATTTCAGTCTCATATGATAGCACTCACAACCGATTCATCGCCGTCGATTCCAATGGAGATGGAGTGATCACTATGGATGAAGGAAGAGACTTTCTCGTGAACGGAACTTACAACGCCCGAGCGAAGAGAGATATTGAGCAGGGTGAATGGTGAGAGAATTCAGAATCTGTATACCCGAAAATTCATAAAAATGAACTTTCTAGGTTCGTCAACATGGACGCTAATGGAGATGTATTCATTCAACCGGGAGAGTTCGATTACTCACTCGCTTGAATGAAGTCTTTGCTGTATTCTATTACTTTCATACCATCGTTTTCGATACAAAAAATATCACAGACGACAGAACATCAAAAATGAACTATACCTGCAATATTGAGATTGAAACAGAAAATCAATAGAAACAGGCAGAAGAATGACTTCTTTAAAAATACATTTCTGATCTATGAATCTATGCAGCTAGCTTGAATCAGCAACCACGAGTTGTGTCTCGTCCTCGGAATGTTCTCTCCGGGAAATGATGCCGTATGTACGTTTTAGATGCAAGGAAATGATCTCTTCATTTCACACGCTTTTTTAACCGGTCTTTCATGGATTTATCGAATGAAGAGACAGACTCTTATTGCAATTTTTCGAAAATTGGTTTCAGCATTTTAAATGCTAAAAAATTGAAATCAATGTTAAATTTTTTTAGAAATACTTTCCATTTGCAAGAATTGCTTTTATCAAAGGATGGGCAAGGCAAGAAATCATGGTTAGTTAAGCGATCTATCGAATTCTGCAGGATGGAGAACTCCATCTCTATTTTTATCCATATGGTTGAACCTTGAATCAAATCATTTATGCATGTCTAAAAGGTATAAAAAACCAACCATTCTCCGTCCACGATGTCTTGCTTGGCGCGGCTGGAAGAAGTCCCATTCAACAGGAATTCTCGTCCCTCCTCTTCCGTGATTAGTCCATCTCCGTTAGAGTCAATTGTGATGAAGCGACTCTGGGTGTTGCCTGATTTGGGTCTCTGATCTCACCATTGCAACTAGAGAAGCGCTGAACCTCATTCCGTTTTGACTCAATTGCCCGGAGATGTAGGGCCCCAATATTTCATAAATCAAAACAAAACAATATGAAATTAGCGAACTCACTCTCTGAGTGCTCTGTAGCAATAGAGCGCCCGGGCCGATATTTACAGTAGTCGCAATTACAGCAGAATATGTTGCAAGCTTCGCAAGCAACAGGGCTGCTCCACTTTGGGAAAATGAATATTCGTGAAACATGGTAAGAAAAATAGGGAAAGGAGAGGTGATAGGTGAAAGAAAGGCAAGAAATATGTATTCGAATAATAGTCGTTACTGCAAAAATTCGAAGTACTCACAAGTTTATTGGTGCAGCAATATTGCACTGAAAGATGCACCAGCGATAGTAGCGCCAGTGTAGCTAGGAAATGCATCGTTGACTAGAATCCACGAGTGTTGTCAAGAGAAACGTCCGATCATTATATAGGACGATTTTCCCTACTCAACCGCACATGTTGTGTCTCGCCCTCTTCACAGATTGTTCACTCACTTCGCTGAGGAAATCTGCGATTTTGAATGTCTTCACTCCTCTCGGACCACATCGATACAACTATTCGCTCTCGTCATATGACATTCATATTTCAAAGTTAGAAGAAAAAAGACTGTGATAAAAGATCTCTCTAAAAAATCATGCTATGAATAAGAATGAATCATGGAAACAACGGAAGCTAAACCGAGGTTGTGTCTTGCCCCCTTTTTCGGAAGGCTCATGTCAAGGAATGATGCTATCCCGCAAAGATGTCAAGAAATGTTCTCCTCAACTGGCACATTTTCTCTCCTGTCAGAATACAGAGTGTGTGAAATGAAGAAAAATTCAGCAGTTCATCTTGTTTCTACTTTATCCCTCAACGATGCGAGTCTTTATCTCTGCAGCGACAGAGAAGGGTAACCGATTTGAATGAATCGAGATGCAAAGATGAGGGAGATGGCTCTCTCCGCTGTTTTTGAATAATTTGCTTAGGCGGGGAACATATCACTTATCAATTCCACACTTCATTATAGTAACTCAATCGCAAGAACATCAATAAGTGAAAGTCACCAGCAAAAGAAGAAAATAAGAAATACGATCAAAAATAACATTCAACTGAGAAATCAGAAAAAACTGAGAAATCAATAGTGACACACCGAAAATCAATACTAAGAATTCGGCAAAATCTCCCAAATCGAGCATGAATGTTTCAGCCCAATTAGCGCCCTATTCATTGTTCCCATTCAACACCAATATGATTCAATAGGATTGAATGGGCAGAACTTGCTATAAAAATAACTTTTTCTTGCTTGTTTTACCTCATCTGAAAGATGCGCCTTCTCATCGTTCTGGTTCTCTTCTCGCTCGTGGCACCGCCTGTAGTTCAAGCCGGTGGTTGCTTGTTTGGAATACCGGCCTCTTTCTGGGTAAGCTTCATGATCCTGTATTACGCTACTTCGGAGCTATGACGCAACAATTGTTTTTGTAGGTTGGATGTTTCTAATACAGCCCTCATCCTTGACTGGGTCCTGTGGGTGCGATTGAAAATTACTATTTCAGTGGTGCTGGTTCGATTGCAACGTATTCTGTTGCAATTGCGACGGCATCTCAAGACGCGCAGTTATCTCCGAAGCTGGTGCGATTTGTTGGCAATTCTTTAAAAACAAGTTGGAATGGCCTACCTACAATGCCCATGCACATTGCAGACACTCTTCTCCGTTTCAAATCGGTTGACTACAATGGCGACGGCTTGATTTCGAAGGCAGAAGGATTCGATTTCCTGATGAATACGACGGCTCCTGCGGAAGAGAGAAGCAAGATCGAGAAGGGCGATTGGTGAGAGAACTTAAAAATGTTAAAGCTTGTAGAAAATGTTAATTAAACATATGCTTCAGTTTCTAGAACTCCTATCTGAACATCACGGTTCACAGGTTCACCGCAATTGATGTGAATGGAGATGGATATATCCAGCCAGGAGAGTTCGACAGCTCCCTGGCATAATGATATCACCTGCCCATTTATAATGTGCATTCTCTCTGATAAAGAAATACCCGCAAGAAAAGCAATAATTGTTCGAAAAAGAAAGGATTTCATATCCTCAAAAAAATGGAAACGGAAATACGATAATAAGTGTACAGCGAAGATGGTTGAGAAGATGCTTATCGGGAAGGCGTTGGATCAAAGAGCGGATTTCCGATCAAAGAGAGAGATTCCCTAGGACAGATCAAAAATATTTCGATTACCCTAGGTCGGGTCCAGACTATTTATGGCTATACATGCGAACAGAAAGAAGTTGATCCTGAAAAAAAATCAAAGTCATTAAAGTGCACGTTTTATCTTGTTTTTTATAAGAAGCCATCGATCTGCACCCAAACCGATCACTTGTGAATAATGACAACATTCGAAAGTGTCAAATTATGAAATCAGATTTAGTTCCCTCACATGACAGACTTATCTATCTTATTTACATGTAAGACCATTCAATTCTTCGAATTTATGTCACTTTCTTTTATGAACTGAGAATATCGGAAACTAGCTTGAATCATTAACCACGCAAGTTGTGTCTTCATCTTCTTGGCTCTTTATCTTTCTTTTTCCAATGTTCTCTCGACTGTTAGAATGGCTACAGATTGTGCGGAAAGAAGAGAAGCGACGATTAGGGTTGCCGGTACGAAAACGAAAACGAAATTACAGCACGAGACTCCCTCCCTCTCCCAATTTCGTTAGCAATTTCGCGAGAGACGCGCAATATGCAAAAGGGACCGGTAATTTCGCCACTAACGAAATCTTAACGAAATTGCCTGATCACACGCGCCGCCACAGATTGGAAGGGTTCGACTCCCGCGTGAGGCATGTCTTTTGCCGGATTTTTCGCTGGTGTGGGTATTGCGAGACGGTGTGTGGGGAGTACCATGCCAAAATTATTGACCTTATAGAGCATGATTCAAAGAGTGGCTCTTGATTTTGTGCGAAATAAGAGCTTTTTCGGCCCAAAACAGTATAAATCGAGAGGAGGCTAATTCGCCGTAACTCGGATCGCTTAGGTTTGCTCACACCAAATGTAGGGCAGGATCCAAATATGATGTCATTTCAATCTGGGAGCGGTCCGTCAAAAATGAACGAAGTTATGGCCAGCCGCGCAAGGCACTATCGCATCCTCTCGCCTCTTTGATCTACCTCCTCTCAAATTTCGTTAAGATTTCGTTAGTGGCGAAATTACCGGTCCCTTTTGCATATTGCGCGTCTCTCGCGAAATTGCTAACGAAATTGGGAGAGGGAGGGAGTCTCGTGCGGTAATTTCGTTTTCGTTTCGGCAACCCTAGCGACGATTATTTCGAACTCTTGAAGGAGGAGAAGCTCCTCCCTATAAATGTCGGCAGATCTCCTCGTTTTCACCTCATCTCACTTCATCGTCCTAGTGTTCATTTCTCCTGTCGTTACTGGCTTTTGTTACAACAGAAAGGAGTTCTGGTTCAAGAAATACGATTCAGATTATGTAAGTATGCTTTGTTCTTACTGCAATAACGTTGGCACGCCATTCGGATTTGAGTAGGGTGAAATGATTCCCTCGCAATATTAAGGAATAATGTCAGAATGATGCCGAGGGCATTACTATGTAAGATTATTCAAGATCGTTTGAGATCAACCGTCGTTTCAGCGATGCGATTCCTCATCGTCTTACTTCTCCTCTCTGAAGTGCAATCTCCTGGAGCTCAAGCCGAATGCCTTTCCCACATTCCAATCGCAGGCGGGGTAAGAATTTTTTTTTTAAATTCAATTTCAAGAGCATTACCTTTTTTTCTTGAGTAGGAATCGTTCAAACATTTTTAGATTTGTTTGATTGCTAGATGTAACGTCTTCTGCTGCAATTGTGACAGCTACGTTCTTCCCTTCAAGCGTTCCGTCTCCGAAGCAGGTTTGGTCTCTCATTTAGAGAAGCAAACGAATGTTGTAAAGAATATTGTCGAATGTTGTTAATGTTGTTAACCAACGGTAAATAGTTTTCTATTGCAGACAGAAGCATTCTTCGACACTTCCAATCCGTCGATTTCAATGGGGATGGACTGATTTCAAAAGCTGAAGGATACAACTTCCTGATGAATTCGACTGCTCCTGCCGGAGTCATGAACGACATTCAGGCGAAAGACTGGTGATTTGTTTCTGCGCTTACCAAATCAGAGCGGTCTCTGCATTTGTTCAACATTATCCCTATTCTCGAAGATGAGGAATATGAAGACTTTCGAAAATTCAGGTTCGCCACCATGGACTCCAACAGAGACGGAGTCATCCAACCGGGAGAATTCGACCACTCACTCGCTTGAAGACTGCTAACATTGTTTTTGTGCTGCAACACAATAAAATACTCAAAGCTTTTTATGCGGTTTCTTACACAGACCCTATCGGTCGTTGGATGCAATATGACACTAATCTTCTCAAAAGTGCAGCTTTAGTCGATATTTGGCGAGGAAACGAGAGATTCGACCGGCGCGACTCGTTCTCGTCTTCAGATTCCACGCACGAAAACCGTCCTTGATGTACTGAAAAGTAACTTAAATTTCTGATTCCTTGCTCGCCTAGACAGCATTGTTGCACGACTCGAATCTGTTTCCTATCCTCGCAGGAAACAAAAATGCTGTCTTGAATTCATTGTTCAGTTCAAACGAGTACTAACCAGCCAGTTAACTCATAGACTGGGCGGAAAACAACGGAATCTGCCTTCGATCCCTCACCTTTGGCCATGGCAGCGGCCAGTCGAGGTCGTTCGGGATGCGACCGTACGGGACGTTCTTCTCCATCTCGAACATGATCCTGATATTAGTCAGTTTGTGATTGATACATGTGAATGGATACGGTACAGTAGCGCCGGAAAGTCACCGGACACTTTTTCAACCTTCTGTAACTTTTCAATCAGTAGAGTAAAAATTCTGAAATTCCTAGGGATGTTAGCAAATCTATCTGGGCTTCAGGCCATGTGAATGAGACTTCTAAATAACCTGTCCTCTTGCGTAGTGATGACGAAATCGCAATGCATACTTTTTTGAAATATCATTATTCTTTGGTGGAATCATTCCAAGTCACCAAACGTTTTGTGCATAGAGACCAGCCCGAGGGCTACCTAGAAAAAAAGTTTCAAGTTACTACGACCACCCTCCAAGGCTTTAGAAATTCAGCAAAATGAAACTCCAAAATTCACAACTCTGCCGCTAGCGGTGCAAGATCCTTGTTCTTAGGCTCAAAATGTTTCTAATAAAGAGTGTTGATTACCCAGCGAGTATGGTAGCAT
>LS517587.1:1078868-1119980 GCA_900490845.1 Pristionchus japonicus | reverse complement strand
TTTGTCAGATCCTGTGATGTGGCCATGGCGGATGAGACAGTCGAATGATTCCATGAATTCGGGGAATTTGAGAATATCTCCCGAAAATTCTGGAAGTGTGTTTCCTATCAAGGATGCTGTGACGAATGCGTTCGTTGAATCTTGATTGACATATATAACTTTCTGAGCTGCGGGTTCATTGTGATTCAGTTTCGATTCAGTATTGGGGGATGCGGTAGTGGATTCTTGAACTTTGCGAATTGCGGGACGAGGAGGATGGGTTGCAGCTGACTTGCCTGTGGTTGTAGATGAGAGATCGTCATTGAGTTCTGCCATCGGAAGATCGCGAGATCGACCTTCTGCCATGAGTTGCTCAACAGTTGAATCCAATTTGAGTAGAAGATCTGATGCTTGCGATAATTCAATAGTGTATTCTTTGTTTGCCTTGATAAATTCTTGAAGTTCTTTCTGATCTGCGTTGCTAGTTGAAAGTAGAGGTTGGATTAGTTCGTGTTGCTTGAGTAGTGATTTGTAAGATCGAGTGAATGGAGCACGAATATCAAGGAGAACTTGCGTGTCATCGATGATTTCTTCGTCTGTCTTGTCCTTGATTGCTTCTGCTTTGCCATCAGGAAGTAGAATTGATTGAATTGGTGTTGATAATATTGCGAGGTTGCGTCTTGCCTGCTAGATTTTGGATATAATTTGACTTGCCATTGCGTATTGCTGATGCTGAATGCGAGTTGTTGGCTGCTGCTGGAGATGCTGAGATGCTGCTGCGGGAGTTGATTATGCAGATGAATGCAGGCTCGTTGGGTCGGTGGTCGCCATTAAGTGCAAGCGAGACGATGGTAATCTCAAACTTGGGTAATTAAACCCCTGAATTTATCATACAGGGAAACGTACATAACGATAAACGGGGAAAGGATAGAAATGGAAGGGGGAAAGGAAGGGTTTCGATATGAATCATGCTGTCTGGAAGGTTTGCTGGTGATTAATTGTATGATTGTTTGGAAGAAATTGGCTTGCCATCACAATCGTAACAACAACACAGAAAAACAACAACATCGTAACAAACATTTCCTCAGTCTAATGCCTAATCACCCATGTCATTTGGACAGATAATGAGAAAGCTGCGAAAGCGAAAGCAGTGGTACTGTGACTCTGTGATAGCATACAGTAAGTTTGCTCACTGTTGGGTACGGTATGTTGCAATAACTATCGATAATCAGGTTACGGTAGGTTACGGTAGTTCAACCAATCGCGAACTGACTTCTGTAGGCTAGGAATACTGTATTGCAGTATCGACAAGTACCTGCAGTCCGAACGTCGTAAAGATCTCTAAGGCTCGCATGAAGTAACGGGCGAACGGGTAGGTGATGTCCTGGGACGCTTCCTCGCAGACTCTGACAGTTTGGTGGGATACGGTAGATTACGGTAGATCACAGTAACAATCGACATCCAGGTTACGGTAGGTTACGGTAGTTCAACCAATCGCGAACTGACTTCTCACTGTCTTCGTACGACGGCGGGATGTGCGTGACCGAGATGGTAATGGCGCGCATGAGGAAGAGAAGGGTGCCAATTGTGAACATGCGACGGAGCACGATCGATCTGTAGAGAATACGGTAGGTTACGGTAATCAGCGCGGTAGGTCACCACAGGATACCGTACCGATGCTTGTGGAACAGCAGAATGAACAAGGTGGTCGCCAGGGAGCCATAGAACGTTGCACCGTCCGTCATCTTCAGTATGACGTGCGACTGTTTGAACATGGAGTGAGTGATGTCCGGAAGGGGGTTGCTGGAATGATGTAACTGAGTCATAGAAGGATACGGTAGGTTACGGTTGCGCTATCGATAATCCATAGCGACTAACGATGTCCATAACCACAACGAGCGCAACATGGGTGAGTTTTGATCAATACCGTACCCACAGTGACTACCGGATCCCTTGAGAATACGGAACAAATCAATAAATCAATCGATTCAATGGATACTGTTGGTTACTGTATGTATTACCGTACCGACTGACGATGTCCATAACCACAGCCAGGGCGAGATGGTTGAGATTCGTGGCGAGGAAGAAGGAGAACAAGGCGAGGATCGTCTTGATCCATTCCGGCCGATACATCATCCCTTTCCTTCCTGAAATGTAGCAATAACAGCAACAACAACAACAACAACAACACCTTTGATCTCCGAGATGCGCGAGCCATCGAACGCCTCCTGGTCGCTGTTCGGGAGGTCCTCTGAAAGAGTGAAGCATTAGAGCCGGGAACCAGAGCCGGAAATAAGACTGACCAGCCTCGAAGACGGTATCCGAGTCCTTCCTGCTCTGCTTGCGGTAGATCGTTCGCTCGAGATTGGTTGCGGGAGTCTCGTTGGTGGTCGTACACGAGGCCGTGCCCTGCGGAAGAACCGTCAAACAGGACGGCAGAGCCGGAGCCCGAGCCGTAAAGCAGTCATGATCATAAGCTCAATAGATCAAAAATCAAAGACCAAACTCACGATCTGTGGAGTCTCAACTTGGGGCGCGGCGGCGTCGCGGTCAGTGACGGAGTGACCGTCCATCGAAGAGGAGAAGAGGGAGAGTGAGGGAGTGAAGGGAGAGAGGAAGAAGAGGGAGAAGAAAGATGTAAACAAATTGTAGTCGAATAATATTCATTCGATTTACAATTTAACTTGGATGCAAATTGAATGAATTGAGTGCAATGTCAGACTGATTCCGATCATATTCCATTTCGAGATGAATACACGGAAATTTTACAGACGTTTTGCGTGCATTGTGAATTCTCAAGATCATTATTGTCTGATTTGAATACAACTCGGAATCGGGTAACCACTTCACGAAATAATTGCGTATCTCACATCGAAAAGCCTTTACTCAGATAGGAATGGCCAATTTACTCATCAAATGATGCAATCACAAATAGCATAGCTTAATTTTGCCTTGACTGTCGTAGTATTCCCCGGTGTACCTGACCTTTACAGAAAAATTTGTGAAATGAGAGAACCTTGAATTTAGGAGTCCTGTACTCACGCTAATCTGCCGAATCTTCTCATCCTTCCAGAATACAGAAAGAGTTGACATTTACACGTAACTAAGAATAAATGTTACGTTTTCCCGAAAAAGTCAGGTTACTCATCAAAATGATGCTATTGCAGTTCATATATAAGATGAAGCGTAAACCTGATTGATTATTCCATTCCATTTTGGAATTCGGAATGAGTGACGATAAGCTCTCGATGGATTCCGTGGGCAAAGCCTTCACTCAAGCGACTCAAGGAGGTAAGTAAAACAAATTCAAATATTTGCACAAAATTCAAAAACAAAATACTCGAAATTACCATTTCGTAACGGTACCCTCTAGATCATTTGTTATTCCAATTATTCCGAGTCGGAGACTCTCCCCCTTTTTCAGACATCGCTCCGGCTCTCAATCTCGTCGTTAGCTCCATTCCGTAAGGTCATCTCATCATTCCCATCACGACGGTGCAAGTCCAAGCATTGACGTCTACCGCGAAGACTATCGTGGTTGGTTTTGATACACATCCTTCCAGTTTACCGTTAGTTTCGAAAACGCATACCGCGATAAGCATGCATACCTCAATTTGCATTGATAGCATAAATCTCGACACTTCTGAACTTTTTGGCCCAGTCATTCTTAATAGAGTATTCTATCCCTACCCTTCTCTTTCCCCGCCTCACTTCTCAAACATAACGGTCGTAGAGAGGAGACCTTGGGCCAAAAAGTACAGAAGTTCCGAAATCTCTTCTACGTATGCAAATTGAAGGATGAGCGACTCATTTGACGTACAAAAATATACAAACCGATTTCAGTGTATGATCGGGCAAGTCGGTCCGGCTGTTGATTCGCATGTGATACAACAGATTGATGAACTGAGTGAGGCAATGGAACAGGTTGGACTTTTTTTGCAATTTATGGAATACAATTTGGCTTCTTCGGGCTCTGACCGAATAACATTCCTAGAGTATTTTTCTCTCACACTCATTTCATTCGGAGCGGTCTAAGATCGGCCAAAAAAAAAACGTTTTGATGTTCGAATTTTTGCAGTTGAGATCGAAAGTGACGGAGCAGTATACGAGCTTCAAATCCTTCCACATTGAGCATGAATTCTATACCGTGAGTACTAAGCACGACTCTAGTTTCTTACCACCACTAGGGGGAATTCCATGCCTAGTGGTTGTGATGAGCTTGGGGTTGCCTAGTAGTTGAGAGCTCAGCAGCGTGCGACAACCACTAGGTGGTGGTTGGAAGAAATCAGAGGATCCGAAATGTGAAGAAAGAATTGGCACTTGTGAGTTCCCCGGAAGACCGGATATGTTTCATTCATTCTTTAAATTGGATTGCCTAACGCAGGGTGGTAGGGGTGGACCGGTGAACTCCACAAGCACCAAAGAGTTAATATGAGCATTATAGTCTCTCGTCCTGCACGTGGAGACACTCATGCACACACTCAATGATGTGTTCAAGTACAAGTCAAACGAGTCTATCAGCCACTTCAAGAAGCAGTATGAGAAAATGGATCCATATGAAGTCACTGTGGTAAGTTGTGGCCCTGATGTCCAAGAAGTTCCGCCGTATTCGAAAGTAGCAGTGCTCTTTTTGTCCGTGCCATAACCTTTGCTGTCTTGCAATGATCATGTAACTTGAGCCTGCTCGGCTATGACTAGAGCAAATCACTCAGAACATATCAGTGCTCTTTTTGAGTTTTTGACTATCATAAAACTATTTTAGAGTATCCTCAAGCGCCTCAGTAGCGACAAACTTAATCCAATCGTTACCGCAATGAATGTCAATCCGTTCAATTCAAATCCGATCTTCGAGTCATGGAAGGCGTGCATCCACAACCTACTCTCGAGTCTGGTAACGATGCCAGTTCAACGGTACTAGGTCGGATGAGAAGATTCGGATGACAACCTACTGGATGAGAACCAATTGCATATTCCCTCTATTGCGTAACAGTTGATATCTCGCCCTCATTAGGTGACCATCCAGTAGGCTATCATCCGAATGTTCTCATCCGACCTAGTGTCGTTCAAACACTTATGAAACTCTGTTCACAGACCGTCGCGTACATCGAATACGAAGGATTCAAGGAAAGAGACGTGAGATTTAGCATTTATCATCCTATCTAGTTTAATAGTTTTTAATATTGGGAAGACATTTCGTATTTTTTCTCTCTCTTGTTTCTTTCCAGCAGCTTTTTCGTTACTGTTATATTTGGAACCTCGTTTCGCTTTAATTTCATTCTTTCCAGATCTTCCAGGGCCAAGTGCTTGATAATATGACCCTGGTCTTCAAGGAACTAAATGTCTTTAAGAAGACTTTTGAGGTAACTGATCCACATTATACTATTCGAGCTGTCATTTAGCATATTATTCTTTGCAAAAATAAGTCAAAAAAGTTGCAGTTTTGAACAATTTTGAGCGAGAAATGAATGATTTTACAGGCGGATTATTGGCCGTATTCTGTTCGTAAGATGGTTCGTGATATTGCGGATAAGAACATCAGCAATACGTGCAAGGCCGATTCGATTACCGAGAAATTGCAAGGTGTCCCTACACAGTGAGTGATATCCCTCACCTAGGTTATTGAAGAAAAACCGTTTTCGAAATTCATAAACCTGAAATCTATCCTAAAATATTTGTAGGTACGATTTCCTCGTAATTGTCTATGACGACACTAAATGTGCGGAATACAAAGTCCCGTTCAGAGCTAATCAGAAAAATGTAAGTCATTCTGCTGTTTGCAATGCGGTCAAAAAATAGGGAAGCTAAAAGAAAAATTCAGGTTGTGTTCATTCAACGAAATGATTGCTGCATCGTCGTGTATCGGACTCTGTGCATTGCGAAAAGATCTAAAGAGGAGCTCGCTGAAGTTGCGGCGAATTTGCTTGAAAAATACGAAGACAAGCATGTATTCTACAAGTGCGTTTGCTTGATTTCCCTTATAATAAGGGCCTTATCTCCGGACAGTTCTTAATACCCCCATTATCGCTGTCTTACCCCCACCACAACCTCGGCAAGAAAATTGTCCGGAGAGGTGCAGGAGCGCCCCCACGTCAAATGGTGCATGCTTGTCTCTCGTTTTGCAAACGTTTTCCGATATCGACAGTAGGAGATACTTTTGCTCGCATCATCTCTTCAAATTGAGGGATACGCGAAACCCATACTGTGTTTCACTTCCAATTTATTTGTTCTTTCTTCACACCCACCCCCCAGCCCTACGGGCAATGCTCGGAGAGTGAAACTCAATCATTGCCTCGGCTGGCGCCGGAGATTGTCTCGCCGGAGCTTTGGCAGCTATGCAAATTGAGGGATTCGCGAAACCCAAAATGTGTTTCATTAAAATTGTAGTTTCTTTTTTTGCAGTGACAAGAAAAAGGACGGCATGGAGGACACAAACGAAATATTTTTTAAGAATAATTCACTTATCGGGTTCGTGGGAGTCGTCGAAACGGTATGTCCCATTTTGAGATGAATTAGAGACGCTACGAAACTCTTTTTAAACAGCCATTTTCCGTCTTATGCTATTGGTACTCAGTTTTACTAGTTTGCTACTGTGTGGTATCCTGGTCTCAACAAGTCTCCATTGCAGGCGCTCAACGTTGCGATTCGCACGAACAGGGATTGGTACAATAACGAATGGTTGGTTCATTGATACTCAGCTCTCTCTTTAAGCTTAAACTTTCTAATCCCTCCACCTCATTTCCCACCCCACTTGCCAATCAGAGCGGTTGCAGGATTCTGTCGGCCAAAGTGCTTCGCGACCCGACAATCAAAGAGCAAGCGATGAACACGTTCTTCGGCATCAAGGATTGGGATGCAGTGAAAGACAGGGTCGTCGCATCTCTTTTTCTTCCGACTCTCTCTTGCGTCTTTAAAACTTCTACCAAACTGCTGCTTCTCCCGAAGCCCCACCACCCCCAAACCGATTCGCCACAAGACGACGGACCTCCACCAAATTTTAATGAAGATCTACGCGACAATCTTTTCTCTCCCTTACCTTGGTGGATAAATAATTGAATTGAATTGAATTGTCGCCATCACTGTTCCCCATGACGAGGAGGAGAGGGAAAGAACCGAAGAGGAGTACACGCCATTCTGAAATATTTCGCACTTTGTATTTGCTATCTTTGCATATTCGTGCTGTGTTGTATGGTTGTGCTTTTTGGACTGATGAATGAATCTATTGCTTCGATAAAATCAAAAATGGTTCTGAATAGAGAAACAGCAATCGATGTCCCACTGATGTTGTGCGTCAAATCATGTTCTAGTCTTTCTCGCCATCTGAAAGGATTCGTTGAATCTTGATTTCTTGCAACTGTGTGAAACCAAGATTCATAGATCAAAGAGCAAGGCAATCATGAGCTGCGGTTTTGCTATTCTCAAATCTCATCCGTTTACTGAAATGTAATTCGAATCCCTCCCGAGTGGGAGGTTTTCCAGCTAAATGATACAACCGGCACATTTCGAAAGTACACAATCGAAATCAGATTGTTCATCATTTTTTTCGCATCGAAAGGAAATTCATCTGAATAAATGCCAAATTTCTCCTTAAAACTCGATTCAGCATTTCTCGTATCAACTAGTGTAATTTCATTCCACGTATTGTTCAGAGTCGATGTCTTAGATATTTTTTTTTGAAACGAATTATTTTTTGGAAAGAAATATCTCAACTCAAGTCGAAGAGAAATCTCGACATAGAAACGTCATTGATTCATTCGTCCCACTTTCGGTTGCATTTACGAAGATTTAATGCCAATCCATTCCGGAAAGGATGACTAACTCAACAAATGATGCAATCTCGTTTCGTCTAACATAAAAGCCGTTTCTCATTTCATTTCATTCCAATCGTTATTTCCAATGTAAGTTGTATTCATATTAATGTATTGGTTCTATTTTTCAGATATGGAGGCCTCCCTAATCCAGAAAGCCATCGATTTCATCAACATAGCTGCTTCGGGAAGAATTCCAGAGATGGGCGACAAGCCGACAATCGCGGCTTTTGGAAGTTCAGGAAAAGCCATTTCGGTTGGTAACTGCACTTGTTTCACATCTCAATGCCGTGGTTATCTGCAAGTACTTTTCACAGAGCATCATAGCAAACGGTGGAGAGTGTTCCGAGACCGATAGGGATCTGTTGGATGCTCTGGGTGCTGCGGTGGACAAGGTTGGCGAAATATTTAAGAAATTTAATCAATCGATAACATTTTAAGTGGAATAGCAATATCGAGAATGACTATGAGAAGCTCAGCAATTATTTACCCGCAAGAGAATTTTGGAATGTGAGTTTCATAATTTGTTTACCATGAAACAAGCAACAAAGAAAGGATAACGAGAAATATTTAGGACATTATCATCCACGTTGAGCTCGTTATGAAGTATGTCTGTGATATGTACAAGTATCGCACACAAGAGTCAGTTAACACTTTCAAGCATCTATGCGAAAACGGAGCGCATTTGATTACCAGTGTGAGTGCTCGTGCGAATTTTATTTGAGTCATTATCGAAACTGATATGGGCCAAGGTATATTGTATCAGAAGATTCTGGAGTACTTCGAAGGAGATGCGATGACTAGCAAAATCGCGCGAGCATTGAACGAGAACCCGATGAGATCTAGACTGCATCTTAACAGATGGAGTAGATGCATTATGAACCTGCACATGACATTGGTATCTGAATCAAAATTTATAAACAGAAAATTGAAAAATTTCAGGAAATTGCCTACATCCTCTACAGGGGACTGCATGGTGTAGAGGTGAGTTTTTTTTCGTTCACTCACTGTATGCATTTTTCTGCTACATTTTCTTGAAAATATGTTTATTTCGAAGAGTTTCGAAGTGCGCAGGTCACCGATATGGATGAGCTATTGAAGTATTGGAATGTCAGCAAGGAGCTGAACCGATTCCTCACTACTTTTGAAGTAAGCATATAAACTTCAAAATCAAATCGTTTTAAGCCGTCATCGAATAACTTTTGAAAATTACTTCAGGCAGACTATTGGAAGGATGGAGTGAATAAACTTATGCGTGATACAGCTGACAAGTTTGGGCATCTGAGCAATGCTCAAAAGGCTGATTATCTCAGGGATGAAATGGATGCGATTTATACGAGGTGAGCATATGACGCCGTTCGCGTAAGACTCGATCAAAGGCCGGCACAACCAAAATGGGTCGATTCGCTGTAAGTGTGTGTTTTGAGGTGCTGATGAAGATGCGCGCGCTCATTTTCCATTTTGAGCCTCCGTCGGCTGCAGACGACGTCACGTTGAAAACCATTTTATTTCGATTTCCATGTTCTAGATAACGCTAAAAATAAGTGAACGCGGTTCCCAGGGTAGAATTTGATGCTGATCACGCCTGTCGAGGTAATTTTTCAATAATTACAAAAATACTGTATTTGTAAATTGAGATTTCGCAGAAAGCCCCGTGCAGGCTTAGCAACATACACCATTCGATCCGCCTTGAAGAGAGGATTCCGAAAATGCCCCTAAACGTCGGGAAATACCCCGCGGTTTTCAAATGAGCTAAATAAAACCGAGGCGAAACTGAGTGGGAGCGACGTCTCTCTCCTTTGATCTACCTCTTCCCCGAGACGTGACCTCAAGGGCGAGGCGAGAAAGCGTGTAAATACGAGAGAGCGAAGAGAGAGACAGCTCGGGGAAGAGGTAGATCAAAGGAGAGAGACGTCGCTCCCACTCAGTTTCGCCTCGGTTTTATTTAGCTCATTTGAAAACCGCAGGGTATTTCCCGACGTGTAGGGGCATTTTCGGAATCCTCTCTTCAAGGCGGATCGAATGGTGTATGTTGCTAAGCCTGCACGGGACTTTCTGCAAAATCTCAATTTTCAAATACAGTATTTTTGTAATTAATGAAAAATTACCTCGACAGGCGTGATCAGCATCAAATTCTACCCTGGGAACCGCGTTCACTTATTTTTAGCGTTATCTAGAACATGGAAATAGAAATAAAATGGTTTTCGACGTGACGCCGTCTGGAGCCGACGGAGGCTCAAAATGGAAAATGAGCGCGCGCATCTTCATCAGCACCCTCGAGAACCTCAAAACACACACTTACAGCGAATTGAACCATTTCGGCTGTGCCGGACCACTCCCGATCTGCTCGATTCTTACGCGAACGGCGTCATATCATATTCGATACTTTGTGAAACACAACCAGTCTTCCTTGGAACTCCACAAGTGCGTGTATTCGCTAGTGGCCCCACAAAGTTTGAAGTCCCGGCTACTCAACCCTTGCAGCTACGGCTTCCTGGTTGTTGTCTATGACAAAGCGGAGGGATGGACGGAGCACACGTTCACCGCGGATGAGGAAAATGTTAGTTTATCCTGAAAAGTAGAGTCTATTCAGAGAAATCCCTGATAGCATCAATTTTCCGATTACATTTTCATTCTCGACCTCGCGCTCATTCCGAGCGGTCGCAGTTAGCAATAATGCAGAAAACTCCTCAAAATCACACCCAGGTCCTCTACGAGTTCGGCCGAGGCGATTGCTGCATTCTCATCTACCGGACCCGCTTTCACATTGAGAGAACGGATGAGGAAATCAAGGAGATGTGGGAACAGGCTTCGAAGAAGCGACAGGAGAGCTTATGGGAGTGAGTCATAATAGCGTCGTCGATTCGAATTCACAGTCTTCGAAGACTTCGAAATGACCCAAAGTCTTCGAAAGAGAAAAGGGCGAGAGAGTGTGATAAATGGAGACTTTTCGTAGTATCCGAATAAACGAAGACTTCGAAGTCAAACCGGCAATCCTAAGGCGCACTGAAAAATTATTGCATTTCTATTCATTTTTAGTGGACCTGACGACGAAATGAAAGCGAGCGTGAAGAAATTCTTTCAAGCCATTCCGGATGCCGGATTCGTTGGAGCAATCAAAAAGGTGATTTTGTCGTCTAAGTAAGCGTAGCGGACTCATAACACGTTAGTTTTTCAGATTATTAGTTTATGATATGAATGGCTTTTTTTATTTGGATTGCAGAGTCTGAACGTCGAAGTTCGCACGAACGACTATGCTAAAGGCTTGAGCCAGAAGGAATCATGGTAAAGTTCACTACCCAGATCTTGGGTCTTTACTGGTTATCCCTAATCAAAAATAGATACTCTCAAGCAACTAACTACTCATTTGTGATACTTGGGTCGAAGGATCTTCTGAGAGTTAGGAACTATATGATTTTCAAATTTCAGGAGCATGGACACAACGTGCGTCCGAGAGAAAACGTGGTCCGACATGTTTTCTCACTTCGGTTCGAGCTGCGTTTCAGAAGAATCCGATATCATCGTCCTTCCAAGACAGGAATCAGGATCGGAGAGGAACGCGAAATACATTTGCTTCTAAGGACGTCACCATTTTCGAACAGAACTTTCGCTTAGCAAAACTTGATGTTCGCAGATAAATTGATAAATGTTTTCGAAAATCTCCACTTAATTTTTAACCACCGAGTTTACCATTGAATATCACGCCTGTTACGAGAGAATCGAGCTGGGGATGGGAATGGAGTGAAAATCGTAAATTGAGTTAGCATCGTTTTTGGTCACCTCTAACCATGCCCTAGCAGCCCCCAAAGTCCTATTGGGCTGGGATCATCTTGGAGCTCCATGCACCGGGTCGTTTCCATGGATCCCCAATTTTAAACGCGATTATCTCGCTCCTGGTGGGTTTTTAGACAAAATTGTTCTAAGTATGACCCCCGTTTATCTTTCAAGCTCTAACGATCGGAACAAACTAGAAGTCAAAATATTGCCTCTGAACTGTGCCACATTCAAGTGAGCATAACTCAAAAACTTAGGAATCGAGCAAGCTCTTCTTTTGATATGTTGTGTATCTCGACGAGACCTTTCGAATGAGTAGCTATCGAAAAATATAGAGTGGTGGAGCCCATACATTCACCCCCTCGGAAAAAAAACTGATCATTTGAAGTCATTTCATTGCACACAGCGCGTTCCAAACCGCTCGGAATGGAATGAAACATATGAAGAAAAAGGTTGAAATTGGGAGACAAGGGAGAGAATCCTATGTTTCATTCCATTCCGCGCTCTCTCGGGCGTGCTGTGTGCAATGAAATGACTTCAAATGATCAGTTTTTTTTCCGAGGGGGTGAATGTATGGGCTCCACCACTCTATATTTTTCGATAGCTACTCATTCGAAAGGTCTCGTCGAGATGCACAACATATCAAAAGAAGAGCTTGCTCGATTCCTAAGTTTTTGAGTTATGCTCACTTGAATGTAGCACAGTTCAGAGGCAATATCTTGACGTCTAGTTTGTTCCGATCGTTAGAGTTTGGAAATTAAGCGGGGGTCATACTTAGAACAATTTTGTCTAAAACCCACGAGGAGCGAGATAATCGCGTTTAAATTTGGGGATCCATGGAAACGACCCGGTGCATGGAGCTCCAGGATGATCCCAGCCCAATGGGAGTTTGGGGGCTGCTAGGGCATGGATAGAGGTGACCAAAAACGATGCTAACTAATTCTCTGATTTTTGCTCCATTCCCAAGAAATGTGATTTTAGCTCGATTCTTTCGTGACAGGTGTGATATATTGTGCCTTTCTCAGAATCTATCACTCATCACCACTCTCTCACTGCTCAACGCTTATCAGCTTCACCCTAATCGTTATCGATCATTTCCTCTCTTGATGATTCTTAGAATGGTTTTATACGTCACCATACTCTTTCTTAACGATGCTACTATTTTCTAATGCAATCACTTACTGGCCCTGTAGATATTATTGCGAGTAGACAAGTGATTCGAGCACGGGATGCATTCATCAAATGATAGGTATTCTATTCACCATCAATTTTCATGCTGTCGCCCTAATCGCTATCGATCATTGCCTCTCTTGATGATTCTAAGAAAGATGCGCCTCGTCACTTTACTGGCTCGCAATTTATCTTCGCCTTTGTTGTGCTAGAAACAGTTCTGTTCTGAAGTTATGTTGAAACAACTCGCAACCATGGTTGATCTCTATCTTCCTTGCTCACACTCAAAGATTCTATGAAGGTTGCAAAACGTCAATTCGCAGAATCAACGCCGTTTTACTCTCTCCACGTTTCAAATTGTGTTTAGGGATTTACTTTAGTCGAGAAATGTCAGGAATGCAGGAATCTTGCACAATCCTTATCAGATTGCGGTCATTCTCAACGTTTCTCTGAAGGGTGTGACCCATATGATTTTCGTTTCATCAGATACCATTTCCTCAAAGTACATTCTTGAGCATCCACCGATTTTCGTTCTAACTCAAAGGCGAAATAGTGCTCGAAATGAGTAGTTTACCCTCATCTAACCACCTCTAAAGAGTTCTCTCAAGAATAATCCGCACTGTTTTTACAACTTTGTACAAGGGCTCTCTAGCAAATCGCCTTTTCTTCTCGTGTGGGTGTGTTGACCTTGCAAGAAGAGAGAAGGAGGAAAGTCAGAAGAGGTAATATCGTTCCTCCTCTCTCTCAGCATTGCTCGGTTTCTCGTCTTTGCCTGCAAAAAGCGCCTTATTTATGTAGAGAACATAGTCGTGAACGATTTTAACGCGAGTCGATGCCCTTCACCTCACGCGCTGTTCTCATTCAATCGCTCGACTCTGATCGTTCACCAAGCGTTTAGAACGGATGGAGCTCACTTCAGTGCTCAAAAGTAGATATTCCCGTTTATTTGAAAGACAGGAACGTGGAAAAACCGTTTCGTGACCACGAAAACCTTCCCACTTTTTCCCATAATACTCTCGCACGCAAACACGTTGAGGTTTTGCTAATCCGCCCTTCACTCGACGCCGGATCAGTGCGGTGCTTAGTGTCTCTTGTCTATCTAGTGTCTCTCAATAGGGAATACTGAGTAATTCTCGACATCGTAGTTGTTCTACTGAGATCTTCTTAGTAGAGCAATTAATTAGACGAGAAGAGAAGAGAAGGCGATGAATGGTCTTTTATGTATCTCTTGTCTATCTAGTGTTTCTTCTTTTTTTCATCGTGTATATCGACATGATTCATTTCCCTTTTTCTGCATGATTCCCCATCGATGAGATCTCTCTCCTCTCTACCCCTTTTTCTGTTACATTGCCATTTTATTGCGAACGAAGTGCAATAAATCGCTCAGATTTGAACGGAAAGAATGAAGTGCTTGCAGCATTCTTTTTCTTTTGTGTGAGCGCATTTCCCATTGTTCTTGCTTTTTTCCTCTCGAGAATCTCCTTCTCCATTCATGAAGCCCATGGGTACATCCTCAGAAATTCCGCTCGGGGTCACGCGGAATCGTTCGCGTGTTTCGCAAGGGTTCGCTGTGAACATCCCGCTGTTTCCCTCTCCATTCCACGTGATCTCTGGCCGTTCAGATGAAAAAAGAGCGTGAGGTCGGAACATTCCACCCATTCCCTCACCCCGAAATAGAGAATGAATCCGTTTCCCATCCATTCCTGGCTCAACATCTGTCGCTGTTTCTTCAGTTGAGGTTGGATGAGAGAGCATGAACGATAGAGAGAGAGTCCCTCTGGGATCTTCCCACCATAATTCGTCCCTGTCACTGTTCGCGCGCGTAATTCTGTCACCCTTACTCGAAATCCATCTTCGTTTCTATCTCTTTTTCTACTGACTGTTTCTCGATTCCCCCTTCTCACTCGCCGGCCCGAGTGAGAGTAAGAGAAACGGAGAAGGATCCATCTCCCTCACTCGACCTTGCCCGATCGCAACTGGCAGTTGGGTAGAGTTAGTTGCATTTCGCGCCAGCGAACGGCTCGAATCGGGAGCCTGTGCTGGGTGTAGTTCGCACTTTGCCTGAATCCTAATCTTTAACTCTCTACTCTCCCTACTCGTCTCGTCTTTCACAATCGGGCATGCACCAAAGGAGTGGACAAACACCACGGTAAACTCTATCAATACTGCGTTAGCTCTCTTCGTTTCCAGTACTCTCTCGCTACTGTGACCTACCAGAGAAGGATGGAGATTCCCTTCGCCTCGCCTCCCTTTCGTTTCACAATGTTGTCGTCTCTATCTTCCTCCTCCTCCCTGTTTCAGTAGCATTCCGCATCTGAATCATCCCGTCATTTCGAATATTGGAATCGCCATTTCCCTATTTTTGTCGCGCAAACAACGCGAGAGAGTATGCAAATTGGAGAGACCGAGGGCGAGCTCATGCAAAGAGCCCATTTGCATGCATTCTTCACCTTGTTTGGATGTCATTCCGCATTCCAGCGCGCCATATCGCAACACACATTCTATCATTCCTCCCCTGTCACTGGTGGGTTTCTCTCTATTCACCCCTCTCGCCTCTCTCCGCGTTTCAAAATCCACCCCATTTCTGTTCACTATCGCTCGCATTTCCTTCTCTTTTCTTCCCTTCTCGTCCTTTTCCCGCTTGCTCATAGGGGAATGGCGATGAGTCAGCCAATGAACCGCGCTCTCCGCGATTCCAATGCTCTCTAGGTGCTCTGACTGACGAAATAGTGGGCGGATTTGAGAGAGTAGGCGTTACTAGTCACCCGCCTGACGCCTCCGCATCCCTTCCTGCGCTGACTAGTATGCTCATTCCGACCCCGGGCCATCCCCGGCGAGCGCTGCTGTCATTTCTTGTGTCGTTTAGTGAATAAAATGTGTTAAATAAATATATATTTATAAAACTTATAGCGGTCGATACGGCGTATTGTATTATTTAAATTGCAACTAGGGTCTCGCCGCGCGCAACTTGCAATCGACTTTTCTCACCTCTTTCGCGCGCTTTTCGCTCCCGTTTTCGCCTCATTTTCCTCGCTCGTCAACTCGCTTCAACTCGTAACAATATGCTGCCACTCAGCATGCAAGGTGACCGCGCGACCAAGTCTGGATTCGCCCGCGAGGCCCAGGACAAGGTTTGTGGATGTTTTCTGCGTTCGTTCATCAATTTTCGAAAATCATTCAAAATTTCCGGGCCCTATGTGCTCTCAAATCCACTTTAATTAGTTAATTACTCGCTAATTGCAGATCCACGGCAAGTACGACTCGATGCTCGCCGCGCAGCTGCTCTCGTGGGTCGGCCGCGTCACCGGCACCGCGGTGAGGAGCTATTTTCGAAACTACTTCACCAAGCCCGTACTTTCGTTGTATATCGCCTGTTTCGCCTCATTGTGGCTGAACTTCCCCTATTCTCGATAATTGTTCTACTTTACACGGCTCCCCTTTTTGCTTATGTCGTGCACTATGCGTGGAGTACGGCACTGAACCTAGTCTTGTGAAGTACAGCACCCATCAGGGCGCTTATTTTCGAAAGTACTCGCCTAATTAGCCACTAATGAACCTAAAACCCTTTCAGATCGACCACACTGGTGATGCGGAGTACCTCTGCCAGGTGCTGCGTGATGGACAGGTCCTCTGCAAGTGAGTAGCGGCTTCGATGTTCTACCATATACTTCGATGAGCACCACGTCAAGCTCTGTTCACGCGCGTGTCCCTGTTCACCTTAGTAATCTCCAAATTAGAAATGTGCACCTTCCGATTCGCTACTTTTGAATCTGTCCGATTAGTTCTTGATAACGAGCTAATTGTAACGCCCCGGGCTCATCAACGCCTTTTAAAAAGTGCCCCTCATACTGTTCCTTTTTTTATTCACGCGCCTGTACCTTTCACTGATTATTCATGATATGGCTCGTTGAATAATGCTGAATCTCATTAGTAAGGTTCCTCTGCTGTAATTCCGCTTGCGTCGTTAGCTGCTCTATGATTCATGGGGTGTCCTTACCTACTAGGAGCAGCAATATACTAGGTTGATAATCTTTAAAAAGTGGATTAATTTTTGTGAATTGACATAATTAATTGGCTTATCTCCAGGCTGGCGAACGCGCTCGAGCCGGGATCGGTCAAGAAGGTGAACAGCTCGGCGATGGCTTTCAAGCAGGTAATCGACGACTCGATTTGGCGATAAACTCCATGACTTCTTTGCTTTACCGGCCAGAGCATGATCCTAACAAGCTCATACAGCGCATTTCTTGCTTGTTTACGTCGATTTTCGTAAAATCCCTGCAAGAGATCGCTCTGGCCCGTAAAGTGAAGTTGCGTCGTCGAATCAACAGTTTTTTTTTTCGAAAATGTAATTAATTAATTAAACTAATTATCAGATGGAGAACATCTCCTTCTTCCTCGCCTTCGCCGAGAAGCACATCGCCAAGTGCGAGCTGTTCCAGGTAATTAATTAGCTAATTAGTTAATTCATTAAAATCATCAATTTACTCCTTTCGTTCACGTTTCCGGCGAAGTTCCCGGTTTTGTGGCAATTCCAGGCTGTTGCGCTATGTTATGGCTGTTCGAGTGCACGAAAATCTTGATACTTGTATCGAGACGCAACTATAACTGTCCGTGTTGGTTTCCGTAGTCAAATCATTTCAATCAATGCTGTTTTTCTCGCTGTTAGTTGGGATGTCATCACAAGGCAAACGAATTGTTCGTGGCTCCCAATCATTTGAACCGCGTGAATCATTCTCTTTTTTCCTTTCGAGAAACGAATCACCCTCCCATTTCGCCGCTAGATTGACTGTTCCGTATCGAGGGGTGACTGATCAACAGAGGAAGAGGTGTTATTCGTAAAATTTCCACATTGATTCCGATCACGGGTAGTGAACGAATACTTGGTCGTGCCATAACAGGCATGAAGCTCACTCAAATCGCGTATTTGTGAAAATCTGAGCTAAGTGTGTAAGGAATCGGAGTGCACATCCTTATTTATAATTTAATCAATCAACTAATCAATACCAATCATAGACGGTGGACCTCTACGAGGCGCAGGACCCGAACGCGATCGTGACGTGCCTGGGTGCGCTCGCGCGCAAGGCCGACAAGTTCGGCAAGCCCGGCCTCGGACCCAAGGTACTGCGCTGCATCGAATACTATACGCCTAGTATCCGTTGATCAGTTGATGAACCAGTTTTTTTTCTGTTTCACTCATTTCGTATAGGGTGAGCTATCATCAATTCATGATTCTGGAACGGGTAGCGGTTCGATACAAATATAATAATTTGTGATAGCGATGCATTTAAAATATTTGAAATTCATATTTCGGTATTACCGATATCGTACCCCTCAATAATCGATATTCCTCTTTCAGGAGGCGCAGGGCGAGCGTCGCGAGTGGACGCAGGAGCAGCTGAACGCCGGCCAGGGCATCATCGGGCTCCAGATGGGATCCAACAAGGTACGGTAGTATCGATCGATTAGGGTTACGGTAGCCCGGGTGTATTGATTGAATCGAGCAATGTACAGTATCGTTTGATTGGCATGGACGGTTACGGTAGTGATAATGATTACCGTATTCACTAGATATTGATTGATTGCAGGGAGCGAACGCGTCCGGCATCAACATGGGCAACACGCGTCACATGTAAATCGATCCGTCGATCGATAATCCTGCCGTATCCCCTGCCCTCGACCGTACCCCGTGTAATAACCATTCGCCCCGTTTGTGACCAACTTTCTGTAATCATATCCTGTAGATTGTACAGATTGTAACTTATCTGCTTTAGTATCCCCACCCCCTGCCCGATATTCCGAGCTTCATAATTGATTTGTTTGTTTCCTTCCCGAGACATGGTATGTTCATGCTAATCATTTATGTATCGTTTATCTTTATTTATCTAGGGGTTTGTCTGTAAAAGAATAAAGAGAACGACTTTGAGGAGTGAGTTAACTTGCATAACAAACATCTATTCGTGTTCGAGGCAGGTAAGAAATCGATCCACCGTAGTCATTTACAGTAGCATCTTCCGCTTGCGAACATGCAACTGTTGAATTTGATGCTCAGCTTCATTGTGTAAGCCAGTCGAAAAGCTTTCGGAACAATCTTTTATCTTGATCTCACTACAAGCAATGTCGAGGAGAACGACTGGCTTAGCTAGTCTACCACACCCACCCTTATTCATGGAGAGTACAACAATTATTTCATCGATCGATCGAAATCTCTGTATGATATTGTAAGTTACTGTACTACCCAAGCATCCATCCCACCATGCAATGCATGAACACTGATAACATTTGAGACAATACCCCTTTATTTATCTAGGGGTTGTACTCAATGGGGAGGTTCTTTCTGGACCATGGCGTCTCCCTGGAACCACTCGCGAACTGCTTTGCGGCTCCGTCATGGTGATACGGTCGTTGTTGGTGTCCTGAAAGGATCAGGATCATTACGGTACTGTATGAGGTTACGGTAGTATTGCAGTGGATGTAAATGCTGACTACGGTAGGCCTAGGAGATACCGTACCTCCTGTCCGTAGGCGAAGTCATCGCAGGACACGGCGATGAAGGCGATCTCCTTGGGGTCCAGGACTCCAGCGGCGGGGTCGACACCAAATCTCTTCATGTCTCTTCATGAGATAGGGGAATGATGAAGGGATTATGAAATTTGTGATTCGTAACGTGCAAAACATGAGAAGAGTGTTTGAGCTATGCTTCGTTCTTGAAAGATCAAAAATCAAAACCGAGCAATTCATAAAGCATGAAAGACCATAGGCCATGCATGACACGCCTGGCATGATGGTTGCATCTTACTAAAAAGATGCAAAAAGTGACCAGCCCGATGCGGGGCTCGAACCCGCGACAGCCAGATTAAGAGTCTGGTGCTCTACCGACTGAGCTAACCGGGCCACGTGTTCTTCACCGTCAAGCTGACAGATTACCCTTTGCGAGTGTGGCATGTGAGGATTTGTTGCGATAATTCTAGGAAATATCTTTAGAACATCAAGTTACGATTCGCTTCTTCTGTTCCTTCGTTTCAGTCTTGCTATCTTCCTTCACGCCTTCAGCTGACTGTTAGCAATTCTTTTTCATGCTGTTCGGTATGATTCTTTGATTTTTTTTCTATAGAACCTGATCTTTCTCATCTCTCAAGCCTTCAACAGAATTGAAATACTGCTCAGTCTATGCTTTGCAAATCAGCCCTCAGTGTCGTGGTCTCATTCGTTGAATCCTCTATCCACTCCTCTCTCATCCTCCTCCTCCATTGGGTGCTCAGTGACTACTAACACACCGGGGCGCGAGATAGTCCGGATTTCCGTTAGTGTATCAAATTACCCTTTTGGGGGCTGACAACCACTCGCCAAAGTATCCCTTTCATAATGAGGTGAGAGGAGAGCGGGAGGCGAATAATCGAGTACGCGAGGTGTCGGATTTCCACCTGTCTCGCTCCACCCGCTAATGAGCGTAAGTCCTCGCAAACATGATTAGAGGATTAGTATCCATTACACCTAAATAGCCTCTGCTCGTTAATGAGCTGTAATTCGGGCAGAAACGGGCGGCGCTGTCAGAAAATCGACAAGGGAGCATCAGATTCTAGCTTTTCGGAAGATCAGTCACCAAGACGCGGTGGGGGTAAATCTCTGTGGACAAACAGAGCCCATTATCTCGGCGAAAGAGCCAGCCGACTCCGCCCCATTCTTTTCGCTGGCCAATGGGTGCCCGACTCCGCCCACTCTAAGCCCCGCCCACCAGTTAGCAGGTGAGTAGTGAGCGCCCGTTATGCTCACCTGTCGATTGTTTCTTGTCGCATCACTTGTTTCCACTCATCGAAAAATCGGTCATTTCGTGTAGAGACTTTCATTTTGGTTCAAAATGCGCGCGAATTCAAATTTGAATTACTCCAGACTACGGTATGGCGCTCAACTTCTCGATCGAGCGACTCGTGCAGCAGACCAAGGAGCGGAGTCCGCCGCCGATTGAGAGCCGTGAATCCGACGACGAGGATGCCGGATCCGTCAAGTAGGCTGCATTTCCTGGCCCGTGGCGAGATAGTGTGTGAAAGTGAGAGAGTGGGCGAAAAACTGAGCATTTTTCTACAGGACCGAGGAGGAGGCCGACTCGACTACGACTCCGGATTCGGCTAAGGATTCAGCAAACTACGGAACTGCAATGAGCTACTTCGACATGCTACTGCCGCACATGCAGGTATACGGTAGCGAGTGGAAAACCAGTTCGCGATCGATTAGATATCTATATAATTACCGTACTCTGTGATTAAGTCCACGTTAGAGATCGGAGTAGGATATGTTTTAAGGCTTCTATGGAATCATTCGCTGGTGGGGGCAAACGTTGTAGTTCTTCTTTGTGGTCGAAGAAACAAAATTATCTGAGTCCTTTCGGTTTTCAATATCCATTGTCGTGTATCTTTCCCGAACTGTCTACGGGAGCACTAGCAATGATAGTGCATGAAGCTATTCCCCTGACTTGTTTCGACTCCATTGCACGGGCATCTCCGAGCCTCCTGTGGAACTGCGGTTTATATCTGAGAAAATCTAGAGATTCTGCTTTGCTATTTATGAATTCTCCCTTTTCTTCAACATCCTCTCTCTTTCGCTTTCGCTTTGCTTCATTAACGTAATGAAACTCAAATGGATCGTTCTTCTGACCAAATCAATACCACAACTCCACCCTTATCATCAGATGGCCTCCTCTAACCACTATCCCTCCCTTTGGCAACAAGCGAAAGAATACCTTTTGAATCACAAAATAGATTCCTGAACTCAAAATCTCGCTCAGATGGCCTCCTCCAATCCCTGCTCAGCACCGCGGGAGACGGCTCTTCCCCTTAGTGTTACCAGTCGCTGATTATTATTAGACGCGTGAAACATACTAAACATACGCAAACTTTGTCTTGAAACTTCATACACAACACCAATAAACTTATCAGATGGCCTCCTCCAACCCGCTCCTCTCCACTGCCGGTGATGCTTCTTCCTCCGCCACTCAACTGAGACTCTGGTCGCAGCAGTGGCTCGAGTTGCTGCAGCAGTCGACTAATTCGCAGCTTGGTGAGAATGATTTCTTTCTCTGCGTTAGAACTAAGAGATTGGTTGAAGAACAGTCCTGACAAGAATAAGGGAAAAGCCCGCTCCTTCTTCGATTGACGGAGATAATGCGGTTGAGTTTCAGTGGAATAGGAATACCTAGGGTAACCTAGGCCTTATAATTTGGTTCTGTCGAGTGCTCGATAGATGGTGATTCAGAATTTTGAAGACTTTACTTTTTCCTGACAAATTTGCGCCTTTTCTTCTCCTCCTCGTTTGAAACAGATCATCAATAATTCTGATTAGCGCCTTCATTATGCCGTTATCGAGACTTATTGATTCTTTCATTGCCAAATTCCTCCACAATCTCACCTACCGTATCCCCTTGCTTTCCTCCCTCTATCTCCTCATTTCCCCTCTCACCCACTAAATCCCTGCTACTAGTGCTATCGCTTCTCCCCCTTGTCCACTCTCGCTAAGCCTGCCCAAACATTGACCATTGTGAGCTCAGATTCCGCTCACCACAATGGGAAGTTATCGTAACCGGGAAAGAAGCGCCTAAATCCCGGCTCGGCTTTAGTCCGGCGCCCATTCATTGAGCGCTAACTCGTCTTTTCGCCGCGCAAAACGAGCAGATATTTACCCGGCCGGTGCCCCTGACATCCATCTAGTATTTGCTCAGCGCAAGAAGCTACTGAAGCCATTCATTACTTGAAGTGAACAGGAACCCACGAAGTAATCTCTTTCAATAGCCCACTCAATGAGTGTTTTACGGGTACGGCAGTGACGTAATTACGAGACTTACTGTGGTTAGCACCGATTTGCAGGAGATGCCGCAGCTGGAATGTTCCTACAGCCGTTCCGCAAGCACAAGAGAATACGAACTGCGTTCTCTCCCGCGCAGTTGGTTCAGCTAGAGAAGGTACGGTATGCTTGGACTATTGGTTGATACCGTAACCAGAATACTGATATAGATCGATACCGTAATCAAATGTCGATCACAGGCCTTCCTCGCCAACCATTACGTCGTCGGCACAGAACGCAAGCAGCTGGCCAGCAAGCTCAGTCTGTCCGAGACCCAGGTACGGTAATTCAATCGATCGGTAAATCAATACATATACTTTAGTTAGAACCTTTTTTATCAAGGAGTAGGCACGTAGATAATAAGTCGGCGCGAACATTTGTTTGAACTTGGCTTTTCGAAATTATGAAAGAATAAGTTTCACAACTCTCATAAAGGGTCTTATGAAACTCAAAATGTTGATTTGTTCCTGCATCCCAAGTAATAAAACACATCAATCTGATAGTACTATTCGGCCTGCATTGAACCAGCACTGAGTCGGATGAGAACATTTGGAACAAACCTTCTGGATGCCCACCATTTGCACGTTCCGTCTATTGCATAACAGTTGTTCACTCGCCATCATTAGGGTATCATCCGAATGGTCTCAACCGACGTTCAGAGGAAAATATGCCTAAGATTTCAAAAGACTGATGTAACAGGGGATGACTTCACAAATCTAATAAGCGAGGGGGATATTAGACTTTTGAAACTATTTTTAGCGTTTTTCTTTGTGAGTGCCGTAGAACCCTTCAATATTTCATGATTGCAGGTCAAGGTCTGGTTCCAAAACCGCCGAACCAAGCACAAGCGCATCAAGCTAGACGGATCCTCCGAGGAGATCCCCTCGAAAGACGGCAGTCCAGCCTCACTTGAGGTGATGGAACCATAGTCCGGTTCCCGGCCCTGTTTTCCGGTTCTGGTTTCTGGACCTGGATCTTCCATGGTCCGGTTCCCGGACCTGATTCTCGAATCCTATCTAGAACCACCCCATGTGATCCTATTGTCGCCATGTGACTTTCCTACGTTGTTTCCCCACTTCTTCTCTACAGGGACAGACTCTCCCCCGTCTCGATTATCGATTTTCGCCCCGTCACCGTATTTTCTAGTCATGACCTGTATTAGTCAAGCCGTATTCAATATCGCTCACAGATCTCTGAGATGTACACAGACAGTAGTATTCGACAGATAAAGTATGCATTTAGCTATGTTTCTTGGATATTTGAAGGGAAAATGACACCTAGTTTTATTCGAAAATTTCTCTAATTTCAATTCGAATGAGCCTCTCCCATCACAGCCCATCATTTCTCCAATTACAAACCGTTTGATGACCTTTCCCACTTTTTGCGTCTCCAATAGGGTTGCAACGATGAGTCTTCTCTCGCTCTTTCACCTACAGACCGACGAGAGAGCACACAAAGCGAGGAGAGTCATCCTCCAAGTAGCAATATGTCTCTAGATAGGCAAGCGAACGAGTACAAAAAGGCGATGAACGGACTCTCTCAGTTTCACACACTATCTCGCCACTCCGTGAGACAGTAGCAAAAAGACGATTCCATTATGCTGGTAATCATTGCATTTGATTGGTTCTGAGGTTGATCAGGACTTTTTGACTTTTTGCCCATTTGAACCGTTGCTCGATGATTGATGATTACTTTGATGAGTAGACAAGTTCAATTCGAGAGCAGTTACAGTAATCTATGGGGTCCGTAACTACCGTAATCCCGCCATTTCCCGGCTCTCACCACGCCTAATGGCTACCGTAGGCTCTCATGTCGGCAAATATCCGCCCGCTGGCGGCAAATTGCACACCTTATAGCCTCCATTGAGCACTGACTCTCTTTTTCTCCTGATCTCTCGACTCTCTGATCGACTAGAGAGAGGGTGTAATGAAGAGGCACCTTAGTCGAAATGGAGGCAGGCTCATAAGGTGGCAATTTGGCCTTGTTCTCCTGCCCATTTCGCGTGCGTTCATTGCCTCGAAAACGATTGAGCAGAGGATGGGAGAGAGGAGAGTAAATTACATATCGCGCCTCGATTTGCATGAGCCACTCATGGGAAATGATGGGAAAACGAGGGGAGCATCCGTATGGAGCATCCGTATTGGGGGGGGCTGAGGGAGGATTTTGAAAGTAATTGTTCATTCAAATTAGTTGGAGCATTGTTCACTGTTGTTGCTTCTGCGATCATGGAATCCGTTCTGAAAAGAAGAGTCAGTTGTGATTTGCTGTGTTAAAAGATTAGCCAGAGTTGCAAGCTCGGCTTTCATAAAAGAGGTTGCGTTACCTTGATAAAGTGAGACGAGCAATGCACTTGACCTTAGTTCATTCTCCCGATCTCCTTTTTGCAACAGAGCCGCGCGCTTGATGGATTCAGTGAACTTGGCGAGCCTTTCCGTTGCTATTTGCCGACATTCAATCATAACATGCCTGTCTCATTGGATGGACCACATCAATCAAGGCGCACGGTTGGAAAGAAGTTTCCTATTTGGCCCTTTGATTGGTTAATTCCGAAGGGATAACATGAGTTTCAATGGATCGATAAAGCATTCCTTCGTTTTTCACTTGATCATGAGTTGTTTCAATATTTTTCCTGCAACAATAGATAGTTCTAATTGTTCTCCAACTGCCAGAAACAATTCCCGCACAATGGGGCTCATCACGGCTCTTTTACCCGCCGCTAAGAATACAAAAAGAAGTATTGAGTCTCCTCAAAGCTCTCTCGCCTGTCAGAATAGTGTACAAACAACAACTACACGACTATCCAGTGTTCTGACTCTCTCCGTTCCCCCTGCTCTCTCGCCTCTCCTCTACCCAGATACAAGGGGATAAGTGGGCCCATCGGCGGGCGGCAGACTGTGAAAGATGAGCTAATCGACAAACTTTCCTCAGTCTTTGTTCGGGCCCGGAAGCGCCCCCAGAGGCACATCTCAAGTACTAATACGCAGGCTGACAACACGGTCCGACTCCGACCCTCTGTTTTCGCACACACACTCGCTATGCTCGATCAGGCCAGGCAAGGCGAGAGAGCGTTGGAGGCGAGGAGAGTCGGGAGCCTACTCGGTTATATCCACCGATAATCCTCGGTAAACAGCCATTGTCCCGATCGAGAGGAGAAGTAGGATGTTTATGAGGAGTGGGAACGGCAATAACTGACCGATTTTTATGTAGAATTCGACAGTAATAAGAGCTCTTCTGCTAAGAACTGCACAGGAAGAGAAACCGTACATTTCGCCTCGGAAACATATTTGATTGCCTAATCCACTCCACCTAGCTGTCAGCAGACAATAGTCATCAACAAGTTGAACGAGTAGAGGATAGGAGGGATTATCGATACTTGACCCGTGTCAGATCTCTTGTGAAACTTCATTGCAGACCTCCTCATCAGTTAGACAGTGCGAGAGAGCAGGGCCGAGTGAGAGAGTCAGAGAAGAGATGTTCTTTCCAAGCAAACAAGGCTGTCAACAAGTGGCTTATCACAGTTGGGATGAGACGCGGTGAGAGTAAATACTAAGGAGAAGCAGGGCTTCGAGGCTGAGGAACCATCACAGTTCTTGGTTATTCATTGCCCTTGCGACAAAAACAAAAATGTTACGCAAAAGACGTTCGTGACGTCATCAAAACATTGCCTTCTCCACTCATTCCCCTCTCTTTCATGCGCAATCACGCGGTGCTCAGTTAGCGTCGACAATGCTTCCCATGTAATGAATACCCTTGCCGAATCTCTTATGCAGGTGAGAAGGAATAGGCTCTCTCCATTATACCTGGTCTCTAGACGGTCAGAGGAGGGATAGAATCTCCTCTGGGATGGACTCTCTTCATATCGCATGCTCTGTAGCCTAACCGTCTGAGCGATAGAGCGCAAGAGGGAATGAGGTACACGAGATTGCCTATTTGTCCCTAGTGCTTCTGAATAAAGAGAGATGGGGAGCGGAGATTCGCTTACGCTTATGGGGTGTATGAGTGCTTCCGGTGGAAATCTGGATGGGGATTGTCAGAGGAGAGAATTGAATGAGGCATCCAAGCTTGAGATCGGAACATTCACAGTACTGAAGGTTTGAAAGAAAACGGCTGTCTATGAAACTCCTTCTCTACTACCGTTTCAGAGTCAAATTTAGAACGTGTCACATTTATCAGAAGAAGAAAAACAACAAAAAACCACGTAAATTCTGTGGAAGGTTCCATTTCACTCGAATACATTTTGAGGGCGATTCAAATGAATTTTCTTAGAAAGGGTTCGAATACAGAGCCCTGAAATCGATTGAAATTCCTTTAACAGATTTATGATCATACCTTGTAAAATCTCTCGAATCCTTTTTTATGGTTCTCCATTTTGTCTTTTGTGTCCATTTTACCACCAGTGAAAAGTGAAACAATCATAACAGCTAGGTCGTCGGTTTCCCTGAATACATTGAATGTTTAAAAAATATATTTTAAAATATATAAAAAAATTCTCACCCTCCTGATTTCATTTTGAGCACTTTTACGTTACTGTTTTCCTCAGGGGAAAATCTTTTCGAAACTGAAAACAACGATTTACCACATTTTCTAATCTAAAATGCATCTTACATTTGACATCTTCCCGTCCGATCACAACGGTAGGGCTGGTTGTCCTAGATGAATCGGATTATCTTTACCGCCACAACAACAAAAACAATACCAACTTTACTCACTTATCACGGGTATCGCGAGAAAGTGAAGCAATCCTGGAACAACTTGCAAAAAGTTCGTCCGAGAACGACCCTACTATAGTTGGTGGATACACTAGAGACAAGGTTTCGATCGATGTAAGTCATTCGTCTCAAAGCCGGCTTTTAGGAATTTTCATACCTGAATTCCGGCTCTGACGCATCTCAGCGCTCCGGTAAGCTAGAGACTTGCTCTACGGCTCAAAAAACCAGTACTCGAATTCAGCAAAATGTCACTCAAACTGTAAAATTACACCTTCTGGTGAACTTCCATCATCATAGAAGCCGAATCCCAGCCCTTCATTTTTGGGCCATACCATGAACCCGGGGCCATGGCCCAAAATGAACCAGAAAAGTCATATTTGAGAAACTCCTATTTCTATGTGGGAATGCATGCTACACTACCCTAGTAATATACCATTGCTGGAATTACCGTAATCCGACCGTGGTGGGATCGATAACTAACTTTTCAAAATAAAATTCAATAAAAATCACTTTGCGATAGCCGGATAAATGAAATTCGGACTACGGTATATTACTGGAGTAGTGTAGTATACATTCCCACATAGTAATAGGAGTTTCTCGAATATGACTTTTCAGGTTCATTTTGAACCATGACCCCGGGGTTCATGGTATGGCCCAAAAATGAAGGTCTGGGATTCAGCTTCTATGATGATGGAAGTTCACCAGAAGGTGTAATTTTACTGTTTGAATGACATTTTGCTGAATTCGAGTATTACACATGACGAAAATAGCAGAACACTTGGCAAAATAAGCGATTTCCAACGTTCGAGCTCAAAAATCTATGTCGAAGGCACTATAAAAGTTCCGTTTTTAAATTTTTCCTATATAGCCAAGAAGTGGCTCTGCCATTTTCTGGAATAAAATTCCTTGCAAGTTTTGTCCTAAGCAGGAACTATATTTTTTGAAAGTTCAAAATTAACATTTTCAAGTATATCTTTTTCAGTTTTTATCGAAAATTCGATTTTTCGGCAAATTTTTGTCAGTCATATTTTTCCGCGTATTTTGAGCCGTAGAGCAAGTCTCTAGCTTACCGGAGCGCTGAGATGCGTCAGAGCCGGAATTCAGGCATGAAAATACCTAAAAGCCGGCTTTGAGACGAATGACCTACATCGATCGAAACCTTGTCTCTAGTGAATCCACCAACTATAGTAGGGTCGTTCTCGGTCGAACTTTTGGCAAGTTGTTCCAAAAGAGGCTTTTTTTGCTTCACGTTCTCGCGATACCCGTGTTATTATAATTGGCAAGTATGCCACTCCTGTTCAATCCATCGGTGACCGTTGTCTTTGCACCGATGAAGAAACTGAGCGGTAGGGAGAACAGGAATGAAACCACGGACCACACAGCCCCGATAGAAGCCACATGATATAAATACCGCAGCCGTAACAAACTTTTGAATACGCTCCCTTAATAAATCTCATTGGATATTCTTGCAACGATGATACAATGAGTCAGTGAGTAGAAGAAATGGAACTTCAGTACTTTTTGGCCCCAGGGTCTCCCTCTCTATGACCGCTCTGCTTGAGAAGTGAGAAGGGAATGAGAAGGGTAGGGATAGAATATTGAGAATGGCTGGGCCAAAAAGTACAGAAGTTCCGAAGAAATAGTTACTTACAACGATCCGAACAACGTAATGAGAATGGCAACGAAAAGCAGCGCCTTCGCTTTAGCTCTGAATGATTGATTTGAAATTTGACCTTTAATTTTCTGCAAAATAGGAAAGGAAATTAATTGAAAAAACTCACTTTCTAGTCGGAAAAAGGACGTAGATGAACAACTGCATCTTGCTTGCTACAGTTCTGAACGGAACATACTTGTTATAGATGAATTTTTTTTCGACAAGGTCACATGAACTCAAATGCAAAGTAGGCTAGACTAAAACTTACCTCAAGAAAACAAACTTCGGAATAGCCGAAGTCAAAACAGGCTCCTTCTTCGCCAGCACCCTGCAACGATTTTGAACTGTTAGCGTTCAGGGATAAGGAAAGCAAAAATAAAATTGTGTAATGTTTACTCACCGAGTCTTCTTCGAGTCAATTGGGGCATTTGACGGGCACGATTACTGGCTATGCTCAGTCTGTCCATTCCGCTCGAGATACTTCGAATCGAAAGCAATTGTGCGACAACCTTCATCGGGAATGCCAATCTCCAGCTGAACGAGTACTAGTAGACGGCAAGAGGTGAAGCATAGAACTTTTCTCGAGGAAAGATGGTATCTTACCCCGGCATTCGGATTAGCGGTACTATTCTATGCGCAATCATCCGTGGACCGAACAGCATAGTCGCAATTCCTGGACAAAGCCGTATTACTAGTGGCGAGCGACAGACTGAAACGCAAAAATCAAAAGAAAGCGTTCAAGTCTTGAAATGTGACGCTAAATTAGGCGTCCATGAAACAAAGGTGGGAAAATGCACTAAAGGAAAAGCGTCTATTTCTAAGCCAGAATCCCGAATTCTAGGCGGGAAGATGAATGCAGTTTCAGCAATTCAAAATGACAGTCAATCAAAACCATCAATCAATTGCGCATACTCCAAATTTGAACTATCCGAGCAAAGTATCCAATGTAAGTGCCTCTCGTTATTTCTCATCTTATGCGGTGAAAATAAGTAATGTGCAATAACTTCAATTTGCTTCTCTAGTAGTTTATCGAGTGCGTACGAGTTTATGATTTCTCTAGTGTAGACTGATGCTTGAACTCTGGTCTTTGATCTTTGATCTTCGATCTTCAGCGATCAGATTGACGTCGCCTCTTCATCTCTCACTACGTACTCGCCGTGCTTGCAGACTCTGCAATGATCTTTGATCTTTCACGATAATAACCACACGCTCATTAGTTTTGCTGTCGTTCACAGTACTTTCTCTACTGGCTGAAACGCTCAAACGCCAGGGAGCATGCGAAATGGAGAGAGTCTCACCTCTCAACCACAGCTCGGCCAACCATCATTGTTCTGCGGTCGTCTCTTCCGCCCTCCGTCCACGCGCGCAGTCTCGCCGCCCACTCGGGATGCGCCTCGAGGACCCTGAAATTAGTCCTACGAGCTGATTCTTTTCAAGCACAGACAGGTGAAACACTAGCTCTTTCAAACTAGCAAATAATCGACGTTGAGCTCATTAGCTGGCCAGCTAATTAGCTAATTAAGTTAATTAAGTAATAAGAAGGCGACGACTAACTCCTCGAAGGTCTCCGCAGCGCGCGTCTCGTCCTCTCCGTGCTGCAGCTGCTTGTCGCTGCACGCGAAGTGCTTGGCGCACACCAGCAGACCTGCAGAGCATGCAATTGGAAAGACAACGAAGTAAACCAGCGGTCGATTTACATAGCAAGCGTGGAGCCTTTCAAAGTCATAATTCGCCCGTAGTACACCCGATTCAGCCTGATTCAATCGATGCTATGATCATAGACGAAGATCTCATGAAGCTGCCGTACCGTTGCCCAGTAGACTCTGCAGCATGGGAGAGCTGCCGCGGTCGAGCGAGTGCTGGAGAAGACGCGCGCCGAGAATCCACGCTGCAAACAGGGTAATGCATCAAAAATCAATGTATTCTCATACCGTATTCTTCTCCGTCCTTTGCGTCTCTTTCCATCAACGTGACAATTCGGTGCACCAATCGATCGCACTGGAAGAAATAAAGTTAGTGTTTTTTTAACGGTAATGTAAATGTGTTATTAGAAGAATCTGGCAAAAGCCAAAAGAAGATGAAATAAGACCTGAGAGATCAATGTGAGCAGTTGGGAATGTTTATCCGTGCTCTCACAGAGTGACTTGGCATCGAATCGAGACTACAAACGAGAACAGGTTGGCATGGGGATTATCGTTTCTTCCGGGAAATAACACCTGGGAATTAGTTCTTCCTAATTTCGCTATTAGCGTTCAGCATTTATGTGATGTTAATCAGGACTTAGCTCAACAGTTGCACCAGTGTTGCTAATTTTCTACGACACAGAGGGGGTTTAACTAGAGACCCCAAGCTCCGCCCACTTTGAAGGGATAGAGGCGCGAGGCAAACCTGCGCATGGGCGGTACTCTGCGAATACTTATCCGATTTGACTATTCTAAAGCGATTCTGTTAGGTATTATCAATCTCCACAATCGACCCTTGGAGCATTGTGATCGGGCAACTTTGAGGTGGTAAAAATCGATAAATACGTTTCAAAAATAGCATTTAGAAGGGTTCCATTGATCGGGCACAGCTGCTCCACAGGAATTTGACTAATTAGAATATTTTAGGAATTTTAGAGAAAAAATTAGAATTTTAGCATGTTCCCTCGAAGAGTACCGCGAGCGCGGGGAGAGGGGAGGGAGAGAGACGCGTGAGAGAGAGGCTCCGCCCCTTTTCTCTCTCTCCCCTTCCCTTCCCTCTCGCTCAGTGCCTGCGCGCGCGTGGTTTTAGAGGCATAACTTTTCACAGAGACAAGATAATCACAAACGGTAAAAAGTATTATGTTATTGGGACCATGAGGGACACATTGAACTCAGATTTGGTACCATTGCTACAAATCGGCGATCTACACTGGGGTCTCTAGGTTTAACAACCGAAAACCTCACGAAGGCCGCGCACAGCTCTTTCCCGTACTTGGCAACGATTCGGGAGCACTCGAATGCAGTGCAGTAGCGCAGGTTGGTGGCGAGGTACATGCGAGAGGCGGCGCTGAAAACTGATTTTACAGACTTTCGATCAATCATGACCCGTGCGAATATCATTCTTGAAGGCGTTCATGCCTAGAGCTCGAAAATTTCGGTCCTCGAATTTTGCTCACTCTCTCACCGGTCAGAGAGTCGAGGGAGTGTGTGAAATGGAGAGACGATTACCCGTATTTCGCACTCTATTCACGTCATCGTCAGTATGCCAGTATTCCATCCACATGTTACCAGTAACCGACTACATTTTGAGCCGAGATGTAGGAATTCGTACATGTGTTACTGGATTGCAACGTAAAGTTTCTGGACTCACTCGAGCTCCGCGTCGCCAGTTCGAGTCATGATCTTCCTCATGAAGCACGAATTTCTGCACGTCTGCAACAAGTGTGTATACACTTCTGCACATCTTGACTTGGCCCATCTCAATAACAGAGGTCTTCCGAGAGAGTGCATGAATTTCACACCCCCCCATGAACAAACTGTTCAACGTGCTATCTTGGCCATTTCCGAAAGCAATCTGTGCATTCTTCAGGCCGGCCACATTCTCATTCTCTTCGAGCTTCTGAAGCTCCCTGGGAATCATACCGTACCCAACTACCGTATTCTACCGTATCCAACTGCTGAAACCAACCGTACCCGAATTTCAGTGTGTGCAACATGCTGACGACCACAACCACCAACGTTTGGTTGAAATCGAAGCACGTTGAACAGTTTGTAATGGGCCACCTGCGATCTCTCAGAAGACGTCTGATAGACTATTCTCATTCTCCGCCGTGCGCGCAATCCGAGCGGTCGCAGTAAAAACGAGAAAAGTGCAAAGATTGCCTGCGATATGAAGAAGGGAACAAAGTCGGCGGTTGCCGTGAACCATCTGTGAGCGATGACCGCTTCCATGAGGAGGAAGACGAGGTGGAAATGCACTCTGGAAGATCAAAGATCAAAGGTCAAAGATCAGAGATCAGAGATCACAACACACACAGTCACACCTCTGACCGGTGAGCGAGTGCGTGAAATGAGGAGACCCCTTTTCGGAACTTGTTCGATTTTTGGCACAGATTTCTCTCACATTCCCTCCCTACTCTTCTCATTCTTCACCTTGCTTTTCATTCCGCACGATCTAATCTGGGCCAAAAATCGAAGAAGTTCCCCCTTTTCGAACTCGACTGCCACCCACCTTTCATGGAATTCCTTCTCGATCATGGGGATGAGACCCTTGTTCAGCCGATGGTGCAACTGGAAATATTGCAAAATGAGTCACCATTTTGGCACTTCTCTACTTCCCCGTAAGAATGCTCTCAATGCTTGAACACAATAGTGCTCGAATCACTAATCTCTGTCGAAATCTGGCCCAAAATCAGAGAAGTCCCCGTACCTTAGGCGTTTCGATGATCCCGTCGCCAGCCCGTTGCGCACACTTCGACAGCGCAGATGCAGCGCGGTTTCTGAAATACGGATACGGTAGGTTTCAGCAGTTGGATACGGTAGAATACGGTAGTTAGGTACGGTAGGTTTCAGCAGTTAGATACGGTGGAATACGGTAGTTGGGTACGGTAGGTTTCAGCAGTTGGATACGGTAGAATACGGTTGTTGGGTACGGTATTATTCGCTGCCTCATCTCTGTACCTGGTGGTTTCGTCAATCCCAGGGAGCTTCAGCAGCTCGAACAGGATGAGAATGTGGCCGACCTGAAATGAATTCGTTTCGAATTCGAATTCTATAGTTTGATCTTTGATCTTTGATCTCACTCTTCCAGAGTGTTTCCACATCACATCTCATTCCTCGAATCAGGGTCTCTACTTGCAACGATAAAGCAATTTGAGAGCTCGTACCACTCCGGGCGGAAGCGACTTTAGCATCGGTCGCTTGCGGCCCTTCTGACGTTCGCGAACGGTCGGGACGGGCTGATTGCTGAGCGAAAAGTGGTTAGAGAAGGATCTTCAAAACTAGGTCTAATAAGAACATTTCAATGATAACCTACTGATAATCTTATGATAGCACACTGCCCGTAAGAAACCCATCAGATGCTAAAGTAAACAACCTGCGGAGAGTCGAGAGACCGCCCATGACGGATCGGGGTGAGTAGAATGAGGTGAGAATGGAAGAATGAAGAGGAATGAACCATTGCGAGATGCAATGAATGAAATTAGATTAATATGCAAATCTTGCTATAAACTTTCACGCCTTCAACCGCTTTACGTGCAAGTTTCAGTGAGGGGTCACGCTAGTTGGAAAGATATTAAGAGCTGTTCCTTTCGAGCGGGGTTTGACTATGATTTGATCCAAAAAGTACCTTTATCATCGTTTTGACACCATTTTTGTTGAAGCTGTTCACTGTTCAATAATGTCCGCTCAAACTTTCTTCATCCATTGCATCCTTGCTATTTCCCAGAATTGCTCTATCACTTTGATCATTATCTTGCCGAATCACTGAGCAATCACGCGGACAATTTCACCATCAAGATTCTCCCTCTCGATCATCTCTCCCCTCTGAACCCTCTCCACCCCCTTGCCTCCCTCTCTTCTGCGGGGGAGAGAAGCGAATCACAGCCAGCTGTTGTTGGATTGGCTGTCCGAGTTCACTCGGCTCTCTTCATTTCCCTTGATCTCTCGCTCTGTCTAACATCCCGACGAGAGATCATGGCATTCGGAGAGAGGCAGAGAGTGAGAGACATACGAGAGATCAGGGCAATTGGAGAGAGCACCAGGCGTGTTCTCTAGTTTCTGGCGAGAGACTGCGGCATTCAGAGAGAGCCGCAGAGAAGTGAGCGGAAGACAAGAGACAAGAGAAAGAGGAGAGACGAGATTCCGGGATGAGCGAAAGCCCCTCAGGCTTTCTTTTTTTCTCCACGAGAGAGATTCTCTTTTTCCTCCCTCTAGTCACACTCTCAACATCCCCGAAGAATGTCCGTGATTAACAGGGTCAGTTTATTGATTTACTCAGTGTTCCATTTTTCTTTGACTTTTTGCCATTCACGCTACACATCATGTTGATCTGACACAGTAGGAGAACGCAAACAAGGTTCAAACTCGAAAATCACGCATATTTCAGCCCACGTTTCGCGAAGTTACATACTTGCGCATTTCGATTTTGAAATCGCCGGAATGGCATAGTCGAAAACAATGCATAAATTGAAGATCAAAGATCACATTCCAGGTGCGAACGGAGGCGAAGTCGTGGCAGGGTCGTCATGCGCCGTCCACTTACGAGGATCTCGTCAGCATGGCGTGAGTTGATCTTTGATCTTTGAGCAGTGCTTCTTGATTCATTGTCACCTATAGACGTATTCTTGACGATATTTGTGAGCTGAAACTGAGCTGAAACTTAAACCAAAACTGTATTTTGACTAGATTGGTTCCAAGGAGGGACGGTGTATTAACATCTCGTCAAGAGAAGAAGAAAGAAGTCAGTTATTTCCAGGTTCAACGACGTTACCAACACGATCAACCACGCAAAGCACTGCTCGTATCAGGCAATTTTATTCATTTGAGAAGTAGTAAACCACTCCGATCACCACGCCTCAGCAGAACATTGAGTAATGCGTCTCTCTATCTGAATTCTAACAGTATTTCACTTTCCACCTACCAAGGAAGTAAAAGACGCAAGTAACGCAGTGCCTCGAGTCTCCACGTTTCGCTATACATACTACCAATATGCAACGAGTTTTTCCAGGAGATGTACCACCCCTCTCTGGGCGAGTTCCGCGAGCGCAAGATGTACTCGTCCCTCGCGCCCTCGCTCTGCATCAACTCGCCGTGAGCTCACTTTACCAGATCGTTGATCTCTGAAAGTTGATTTTTCGTAGCAGATCCTTCTTATCCAACTATCTAAAATTCAGCACGATTGCCTCCCTCATAGATGCACCTAGTATATTGTGATCATGTTTCGCTTTTCGTATCCGATTACTGCTTCAGCATCCTAGTGTTTATCCTACACTCTTCAAATATTCCTTTGATTCCCTCACCTATCATATCGGCTTCTAAAATCTTCCAATACCGACAATAATATAACTTACCGTAGCCTCTCAATACAGTATTCTCATTACAGTAACCGTCTCGCGCGCACTGACGCCCTCGACATGCGTCCTCATCGTTCGTACAACCCGAAGCAGAGCGAGTGGCTGGCGGCGAGGAGCAAGCACGGGTACGGTAGTTATCGATTGATGTGTACTGTATCAGTTTTGAATTCAACGCGTATCAGATGAAGTCTCTGAGAATGGTTTGGATACGTACAACAGGGAAAATTTCGAAAATGTGTGGGCTATCTTTCGGTTCCATCTGGTTTAGATCTCCTCGAAACCCCGCGTGACAAGCATGTTCCATCTGCTTTCCATCTCCACTTCCTCCCCCATTACACTGATTCATCTCTCGTAGAGAAGAGAGAAACCTTGGGTGCTTGGCACGTTCGATAGACTAGAGCATCGGCAGAAAATCTCGAAGAATGATGCTTTATCAGTAATACACCAACACTAAACAGCCCACACCGAACACCTTTCCATTTTCAGTCACGTCTCTCCCCCCAAAGCCAACTACCAGCTGAATCGATCCGCCTCGATGGACAGACTCGAACCTGCAGGACCGTCGAGATACTACAACATCCCAGTGTCGAACACGAGGTGAGTGTATTCATAAACTCATAGTTTTGGTACGGACTGAAAATCGTGAAGCCGAACGCTTTCGAGGCGAAGTATCTAGATAATTCAAAACATGTTTCACCACTCGTCTTTTCGCTTCAATCCCCCTGGTCAGTGTAAGTACAGGCTCAAAAATTTATTGAAGACAATACATTGAGTCAGCCTCAATGGAGTATCTGATCTCAGATTCGACAACCACTTCCTGTACTGGAAGGGACGCGCGCACGGATCGCAGCTGGCCGGCCCGTTCCTCGAGTACGAGGACATCAGACCGATGCAGGATAGGAGGTGAGAAGGAAACTATTATCTCAATTAAAATGTCTCAAGCTTTGGGAAATAATCCGTGAAAATCGTTTGATTAGTTCTTGTGAGAATTCCTACGGACAATGTCTAACCTAAAAACATCAATCATCAACCTCTCTGCGTCGTATCTCGTTCGATTGCGAAAGGATTCGTAATGCTTCTCCATTCCAGATACCACCGCATCTTCTGGTCGCCCGACTTCATCAACATCACGCCTTCGTGCAGACACTCCACGCATCTGATGCTGAGTGCTTACTAATCAGGCCCCATTTGAAGATCCGACTCATTCTAATCCACACTTATTCTAAACCCCGCTCCTTTTGAACCACAGCTCCCATTCTTACTCCTCTTTTTTTGAAGACCGTCTCGTTGAAAGGTACATTTTTTTAAAGCTCCGCCGATTGTATGCCACATGTTGAGAAAGAAACCTTTTCCGATTGCCGACCATTTCAACGCCCGATTTCTGTATTCACTGAGATTGTATTCAGGCTCCGCCCACCATTTTTCGAAACTTTCACATCGCTTGAGCGCGTTCACCTTCACTTTGTCGAAATTGTTGAGAACTGCCGAGTGGAATGTAAATAAAGATGAAAGCGTAACTGAAGGGAACACTTCGTCATTGAACTCAGAAAAATCTTTCATTGCATCCCTCAGGCAGTGCTTCTTGTTGTCTAATTGCGCACACTTCTATGCAATTACCCTCTGGTCGCGTTTCGAGGCTCCAAATCGGATGTCCCCGATCAGTCACTTACACAGATTCTCATCCATTCATTTACCTGTTTTCCACCCACCTGTTCCACTCGTCATGTCCGCCCTCGACTCTTTCCCTCCCGAGATCCTGCAGGAAATCGCCGGCTCTCTGATTCCCTACGAGAGCAATGTGCTCAGACAGGTCAGTTTTATGCACAATGCATAATTTTACGACATCGAACGTTCGTGCGCTATTTAAGAGACCGGATCGGTAAAAATCGAGTATCCCCCGGACACGTTCCTCTCGGAACGGGGCCAGCCAGCCCATACTCTAGCGTTAGGAGGGTCTTGTGCTCACGTTGCACATAGTACCCCTTGTTTGGGGTTTCCACCCCTGAGGCGCGATAAAAATCGAATTATGTGTAAAATGTTCAAAAAATCATAAAACACAAAGTTGGAGAGATAGACTCAAATGTTCACGTGCATCACGTTAGAGGTCACCAGAGGCACCAATGCAGCCGTTCAGATTGATCCCTGCTAGATTCCAGTATTTTTTTCTGATCTCAAATTTTTGTTTTTTGAGAAAAGGAGGCTTTTGCTGAAGCCGCCTCCAAGGGTAACCTATGTGCACCGTGTAGCCCACTGGCTGCTGTGTCTGAAAATCCATATGTCGGGTACTTCCGTAATGACCCATCACGGAATTGCTGGATGAAATGTTCAGAGCACATTTTCTGAATTCGAATTTCTAGAGATTTTAATATCCTTTTTGGAATTCTCGGCACAATACCACTCAAATAGTACAACGGCACCATAGTGCGAATATTCATCACCATAGGAGTCGATTCCGCCATCATGACTTTTTCGACCCATGACCCGTTCATGGTTCAAAACTGGTCCTCTACCATGAACCCGGGGTCATGGTCCAAAATGAAGGTTGAAAGTCATGATGGAGGAACTTCATGTACTATACATCAACGTACAGTACAGTACCTCAGTTACATACAGTAACCCGAGTTACCGTAATCTATCCTTCGTGGAATCGACAACTGATTTTTTAAATGAAAATAAAAATAAATCAGTTTGTGATAGCCATATTACGGTAACTCGGTTAACTGTATGTTATTGGGGTACAGTGCTACACTTTGGCGTATAGTACTTGAGGTTCCTCCATCATGACTTTCAACCTTCATTTTGGACCATGACCCCGGGTTCATGGTAGAGGACCAGTTTTGAACCATGAACCCCGGGTCATGGGTCGAAAAAGTCATGATGGTGGAATCGACTCCTATGGTGATGAATATTCGCACTATGGTGCCGTTGTACTATTTGAGTGGTATTGTGCCGAGAATTCCAAAAAGGATATTAAAATCTCTAGAAATTCGAATTCAGAAAATGGGCTCTGAACATTTCATCAAGCAATTCCGTGATGGGTCATAACGGAAGTACCCGACATATGGATTTTCAGACACAGCAGCCAGTGGGCTACACGGTGCACATAGGTTACCCTTGGAGGCGGCTTCAGCAAAAGCCTCCTTTTCTCAAAAAACAAAAATTTGAGATCAGAAAAAATACTGGAATCTAGCAGGGATCAATCTGAACGGCTGCATTGGTGCCTCTGGTGACCTCTTACGTGATGCACGTGAGCATTTGAGTCTATCTCTCCAACTTTGTGTTTTATGATTTTTTGAACATTTTACACATAATTCGATTTTTATCGCGCCTCAGGGGTGGAAACCCCAAACAAGGGGTACTATGTGCAATGTGAGCACAAGACCCTCCTAACGCTAGAGTATGGGCTGGTTGGCCCCGTTCCGGGAGGAACGTGTCCGGGGGGTAGGCGAAAATTCTCGAATTTTACGGAGCAGGTCTCTTAAATCTAGAATTCGCGGAATAACGATTCGTAGCCCGATTTGACGAATGAAAGTTGAGGTCTCGCGTCATTTGCACCGTTCAATCCCGTTGACTGCATCACAAATTTCGACACTCACGATTCAAAAGGTACTTTCAAATTGAACAATATTCTATCTATCTCTCTCAGGCTTATCCAGTCCAGTTTAGAACTGTGGATGTCGCTTGTATGTGTCCGTTTTACAGTGCAACAAACTCATTTTTCGCAGGCGGCGAACGTGCTCACCATCTCTGCGAACTTTCCTGATCTTCCGGCGGCTGAGGACTTTCTCAAACATAATATGAATTCATCCATGTCTACAAGGAAGATGAAAAACGGCACGGTTAGTTTATGGGGTACTTCTTCAGTTTCTTCCCATGAAATGCTAGGTTGGAACTGAATAGCCTAAGAAGTGTCAAATTTTATTTGAAAGAACGAAAACCATGAATGTTCAGAATCAAATCAGAAAAAAGTTGCAGGTGAGCGCCTTCCGTCGAATTACATTTCCTCCAACAAGAAAGTTTTCCCTGTTTGGAGCCGCTAAGATTGGCTACTTGGAAATGAATGAGGCGAGCTCTTTACATTTTTCCCAAAAATATAGAGCCAAATTATTTAAAACCAAAAGAAAAAATTAACTAATGCCCTTGTTTTTCAGCACTTGCCTTTGTTGCTCACGGATGATAATATCGAGCATCTCACTAATCTCCTTGAAGGATGCCGTATCGATAAAATTTGGCTTGCTTTCGACGAGGGATCAATTTCTAACCTGTAAGTTTGGAACCCGATTCGATTATTTCAATCAATAATATTAAATACTTTTTTCATTGCAATACTCAGGTGCAAGGTGCCGAAACTAGTGGCTATGTGGAACTCCAAACACGTGGCATTTTTGTTTGGAAAGACCCTTGCCATTTCGGTGCTGGCTCATATGAATCGTGAGTCATGCTGTGAAATAATTTCAACGAAAACCTATTTGCTCGCAGGCGCGCTTGCCCTCGATTTGGTGCGTGCTGGTGTGCGGTCGGTCTCTTTCTCAGGAGAAAGAATCGGAGGCGGCGAACGGGTAAAATAGTACTTCTCTAGTCCCCCAGAAGACAGGGCGACCTCCATCCAACCCATAACGCACTGGATGGATCCTAGTTCTCAAAATATCCTACTAGGAATGAGTGAAAATCAACAATTTTCCCGAGAAACGAGAGAAGTGACGAATCTTCTTTGTTTTTCACCCTGTCTATTCTAATCTTTTGTCAATAACGTTGTTCTCAAAATGCATCCATATGACGTCGTTGCAGACCTACCGGGGCCTCTTTCTGGACTTCTTCGATGCCGGAGTAGAGAGCGTCATTGTGAATCGAGACTCATTGTTCGTGAAACTCTTCAACAAAAATTCTGTTGACGAACTGATCGACGTGAGCTCATTTATCTTTGTTTTAGCGATTCTTTTTTGCACAACATGTATATTTTTTTGAGGGCCTTGCTCAACTTCGGAAGCCACTGAAACTCGAGCTTAATGTTTCTTGGGGGCATATTGAGATATCAAGAGCCGCTAGTGCCGAGAGGAGATGGGAAAAGAACGTACATGGAATGCGCGCGAGAGGTGAGTGGACGACACTTTTCGGGATATTGGCTAAGATCGGAGGAGTGCGCAAAAGCAAGCA
>LS517587.1:1046756-1078768 GCA_900490845.1 Pristionchus japonicus | reverse complement strand
CCTGATCCAGCATTGGTAGATGATTGAACAACACCTACCCTTGAATATGATAGCGTGTGAAAATAGATAACGTTTCGATTCAAGGTCCTTCCTTCAGTTAACGAAATAATTTCAGCTTGCGACTCGCCGAACAAAGGCAAATACGCGAATCACCGCTGCGTTATCATTGAGATTGATCGGATCGAGGAGACGAATTGAAAGGGTACTATGATGACCAAACGTTTTTCTTTCAAGAATCTTGATAATCTATTTATGATCGTTGTATTTTTGCTTACAAATGCTATTTTTTTCAGAATTTCTTCAAAAACTGCATGCGTTCACAATTTAACTTTCATGCAAAAACCGTCGAGTGACGTTTGGATAAAGTTTTGTTGTAAAATGTTATCACATGACGCATTAAAAGACGAATACATATCATACAAGAAGCTTGCTCATACGAATATTGAGCATTAGGCCATCAATAGATCAACCCTATATCATCATTTCCTTCGATAGTAGCAGTTCGACACTCTATTTTTTTCACCAATCACATGACCATCTCTCCCAGTATGTTTGACATCATTCCCTTCTGGCTGCGATCACTCTGAGCCGCTGGTAGTCCTCAAGCGTTGCCAAGCGGACTCGAACCGACTCGACGCTCGTTCTCAGCCGTTCACTCACTTCACTCTCTCCATCATTCAACCAACCATGACGTCCTTCGCAACGTTCCCTCCTGAGCTGCTCCATAAAATCGCCGGATGTCTGATTCCCTACGACAGCAACGTGCTTCGACAGGTATTCGAAGCTTTGTGGTACCCGGCCTTGTTCCCCAAGCGCCACCAACCGTGCGCTTGGAAATATCTTATTAGGAATGAGTGGCACTCAATCAATAGACAAGTGCCGACTTTGTGATGATCGTTTCAAGTAGCGTCTGACTGAACTGGCATTGTCCAATTTCGAAACGTGGGGCAATAGTCAATGGACGCTCCTGCACTTTCCCGAACAAAAGAAAGAGTGAAAATGGCATGATTTTTTTATGATTCCCTAAATAAAATCGCTCCCCGCAGGATCGGTGGTTAGGGGACGGGCGTTATGAGCTTATTAGGGAATGTCCGAATAAAACAGGAGTGACTGAACTGGCCGACGTGGTTGCCAATTAACGTGGATCAATAATGAATGCATTCAGGTCTCTCATCACTTCATCAACTCGATTCCGCTCAGAGCCTCGCAGTTCTCCACACTCGAAGTTAAACAGGTACTTGTTCTTCATCTGGCACATTCGTTTCGCTATAATAACTCGGAAATGACACAAATTGCAGGAAAAAGACATGGTCACAATCTCTGCGGATTTTCCCGATCTTGCTGCGGCCGAAGACTTTCTCAAACATAAAGCAGGGTCGAAAATGTCGACTGAGACCGAAAACGGCAAGGTACGGTAGGGACCACCATCCATTTTTATTTATTCTGGCTCACGCGAAATTAAATAACTCGAATTGATCGAAAGGGCCGCTCGTTCTGTTTTCGCAGTTATTTAGTACACCATTAGAGCTAACTTTTCTCCAAAAATCAGACAAATCAATGGGCTCCCGATACCATTTTAAGGTCAAAATTTTCTAAAAACATGCTAATTTGGAAGACACATAGTGAATAAAGGGCTCTAACTTCCGTTTACGAAGAGGGCCGCGACTGTTGTAAGTTTCCAGTGATAAACTAAGGTAATGAGCATAGCATATCCGAAAATCAGCCAAATCAATGGTCTCCCACGAATGTTACATAGGTGCAAAGTTTGGCGATCAAAATGCTCTTTGATCTCATGCAAAAGTCGTGGGAGACCATTGATTCGGCTGATTTTCGAATATGTTATGCCCATTACCATAGTCTATCACTGGAAACTTACAAAAGTCGCGGCCCTCTTCTAGAACACATTTTATAGGGCTTTTGTAGTTTGTAGTCTCTCGTTATCGAGAACTGATTTTTTGTAAAAATGCAAATATCTCGAGAACCATTGGATTTCGGTTGGTCTTCCGCGAACAAAAAATGTTTCTATATAACAGATCAACAAGTTGAGATAGTTCATGGGGCATGCATTCATCATTTGCATATCACGTGGTGGTCCCTAAAGGTACGGTTTAAAAAAAATGATTATCACATCTTAAAAATGATCGAAGTCGCAGGTGTCGGGCTCCCGTCGGATTCCCTTTCCTCCATTCAGCGATTTTCCTCTGTTCGCCGCAGCCAACATTGATTATTTGAAGAAAGACATTGTACCCCTTTTTTCTATTTTAAATTGTATTATTTAAAAAAAGGAACGCACAGAAAAAGATCATTAAATTCTCTTCAGTTCGATCCGATGATGCTGAGCGACGAAAACCTTGAGCATCTATCGAATTTACTCAAGGGTTGCACCATAAAGAAGATGGACCTGCCATTGGATGAGCTGACTGCAAACAATTTGGAAGTGTCAAATGTTTCCACTTCATGGATCCGAAACCCATCAATGAGTTGGCCATTTACCTAAATTACATTTTTCAGGTATAAAGTGCCTGCTCTAATTGCTCAATGCACTGTGGAGCACATAAATCTCAGCTTCGGACGCATTTATGGGCTAGTGAAGATGGACCTGGATATAAGTAGTAAGTGTTTGAAAGTTAATTTGTCAGTATCATCGCAGAAAAGCGTATTTAACCATTTTTAGGCGCTCTCGCTGAGGAATTGGTGCGCGCCGGAGTGCGCGCAATCTCATTCTCTGGACAAAGTATCTGCTTCTCAAACGCCCAGGTATAGTCTCTTTTTTCGATAAGCATTCAGCGTCGATGTTAGGAAGTCAATTTACCATTTGCAGTCGTTGTTCAACCAGTTCTTGCTACTTTTCAAATTCGGCATCGTCAGCATCACAATGAGTCGCGATTCGCTTTTGTTCCGCAAAATCAGTTACGGAGAGATTTTCAGTGATGAAAATTGCCTCGTTGATGTGGGTTGAAACATATTTTACGTTCTCTCATTTCGCAATGCTCTCTCGCCGGTCGGACAAAGCCTGAGAGCATGGAAAACTGAGATACCGTACAATTTCAGCGCAACTTTATTCTTTACCTTACTTAACCGCTTTCCAGACCCTGTCCAAACTAGGCAAGCCGCTCAAGCTAGAGATGGATATCAAGCTGGATTATGGCGTTGTTGCTCCCGCGAATCAGGCGAGAACGACTGTCAAACAGCTGAACGGCATGCGCGTTGAGGGTGGGTTTTTCACTGTTTCAGAGCTGTGCAAAAATTTTACGGTCTCTCAGTTTCACATGCTCTAACGCTCTGTCTGACCGGCGAGAGAGCATTTCAAAATGAGAGACCACAAAATTACTGCTCAGCCCTGGTGCGATACACTATCGAGATACGGTCATCAATATAACATTGGTGTTTTCAGTTTGCGAAACACGGCTAGCAGCACCAGGCTTTCTATGTATAGTCAACGTCACGATTCAATGCGAGCCAATGGAACCACAAGACATTTGAATATCGGTCGACTTCACATAATGAATCCTCACTGATTTTCTATATGCAAGTAATATTGTACAGAATTGCTGCTGTGAAATTGATAAATGCTCAAACACAGATGCTTTAGGGCTTTCCAGAATCTGCATACGAAAAGTTCAGCAGTGAAGATGGTTTAGAATATTTTTCAATGCATTTCTGAAAGAGGCTACTCTAGGTTTTACTAGTGAGCAAAAAAATCACTGACAAAGCCATCAATGGACTATATGTTAATTTCCTTCAATGCTAGCAGACCTTTCACTTTCTTTGCCCACTTCACCTCCTCTCCCCGTATGCTATGCATCGATATGAGTCTCCCCTTCTGGTAAAGATCATTCACAATCACCGGGAGGCCTTTGATTGAGATTCTTAGCATTTGAAACGACGCAGATTCACTTGACCACTTGATCATTCAATTAACTATGACTCCCATCGCTACGTTTCCTCCTGAGATTCTGCAAAAAATCGCTGGATGTCTGATCCCCTACGACAGCAATGTGTTCAGACAGGTACTTTCGGATACTTTTTTTGATCAAATCAATCTAGAAATGTGACTTTCCCTTTGCTCAATCCTAATTAACAATTTGTCAGTAATTTTGAAAACTCAGGTATCGCGTCATTTCCTCAACTCAATCCCGCTCAGAGCCTCACAGTTTCCAATTCTAACGATTCAACAGGTTATTTCCCTTTATTAGAGTTGTTTGGCCGAGTCACTCACTGTGAGAATAATAGATTCACTTGCTGAGTGCCAATCCACTCGCGAGTGATTGGGTCGGAAATGAACTCGGCAAGTGTCACTCGAGAGAAAGAACTTCACTCTTTACGCTTTCAAAACTCTTTCTTAGCCCAGTGTGATGTGTGATGCAATTTGAATGCGAAAAACTCCAAATTGCAGGCAAGAGACGTGATCACAATCTCTGCGACTTTTTATGATCAATCGACTACAGAGGATTTCATATCCCATAAAGCAGGGTCAAAAATGTCAAAAAGGATCGAAGTAAACGGCGAGGTAAGTTCTTTTTCGAATATTGAACGATTTAAAAAATCTCATATAAAAATTTGCAGGTATCGTGCTTCCGTCGGGTTCCGTTTCCTCCATTCAGTGATTTTTCACTTTTTGCAGCAGCCAATATTGATCACTTTGAAATGGACAAGGTAGTTTCCCTTGCTTGAAAAAAGCACGATCGCTCAGAAAAATCAACAAGTAAATTTAGGGTGCCCCTATCATTTTGACTGTTGAGAATCTCAAACATCTCGCCAAGTTGCTCAAAGGATGCACGATATCTAAAATCGATCTCGCGTTCGATGAGATGACTGTGCAGAATCTGTTAGTTTTTTTTTCAATAAGTTTTAAAGTAAACTTGAAGCAACGACAATTTCCAGGTGCAAAGTCCCAGTTCTAGCGGCTGCCTGTAGAGTGGAGCACATCAATTTCATTTTCCAGCTAATCAATTCCAGACTGTCGATGACTCCAAATCTGGACCGTGAGAGACCATAATTGCAGATTTTAATAGTAATGCAAACCTTTTACTTTAAAATTATCAGGAATTCTAGCCGAGGAACTGGTACGCGCCGGAGTGCGCGTTGTCACATTCTCAGGCACGCCCATTCACTTCCCAAGCGACCAGGTATTGACCAGACGATTATTATGAAAACAAGAAAGCACTGGACATCTTAGATTACATGTACATAATTGCATGAGAGCCCTGTCTCCAATCCAGAAAGCACCACAACCTTTTATATTTGTAGTCCACCTTCAACTTCTTCACACGATTCTACGAATCCGGCATCTTTAGCATCACAATGCATTTCGACAACTCCTATTGGATTTACTACGACAGCATTTTCACTGATGACGATTGTCTCGTTAATGTGAGCGCTTCTTATTTTCTGTGATGAGACCATCATCACGAAACGTTTAGAAATTCGTGTCAAAAAATAATCAATGCGTCTCAAACATCTCACGCTCGTTATTTCCAAAATTAAGCGATCCCTTATAGATTCTAGCCAGTATCGGTCGGTCGCTCAAGCTCGAGTTGCACATTCACCTGAATTACGGCGCTATGCCTGCGCCTCGTCAGCCGAGAATCACCGTCAAGAATGTGAAAGGAATGCGCGTTGAAAGTGAGTTCGTTAGACGAGGAAAGGGTATTGCTCGGCTATCTTTCTTTGTATACTTTTTCAATAGTGAGAAACGATCCCTCTGTTCACGCTGTTCTGAAGGGAATCACGGAAATATACAACCTCTTTAAAACGAATTTTGCAGTTGTTGAAAATCCGCCGTCGGGAACAATCCATTCCCATATCACCACTCTCACCATCGAGTGCGCGCCAATGGAAGCAGAAGAAATTTCGGAATAACAAGCAATTTCGTAGTTTCGAATTTACGTAATGTATACTGATCGCCTGTCTGCAAGTAATTGTGCTTCGAAATTGTTATTTCATGAATGGATAAATCCTCAAAAGTACCCAATATTTTTGTATGGAGGGTACGCCAGAAGATAGTCAGAATCATGATGTCCATTTGAGTTCCTTAAGAATAGAGCAGCCGAGCCGATACCCTGTGGCAATGCTTCTTTCCAGAAGTATTAACTTGGATAGCTTCACCATATTTTTTCAACGTTTCCCTCTGGTAGGAATCGTTTCGATTCGCCTGAAAGGGTCCGATATTATCGGACGCTTCCGACTAGCAGTACAATGGACGCGGCATGTCGTTCACCCGATTCACTCACTCATTCATTCACTCATTCACTCCAACCACTCACCATGTCTGCCATCGAGAACTTCCCTCCTGAGATTCTGCAGGAAATCGCTCGAACGCTGACTCCCCACAGCAATAACGCGCTCAGACAGGTATTTTCAACTTTTTTTGTTGTGTTAGTTAGTGAATAGCCCATCGTGATATGCTTTCGTTTTTACTATTTTTTAAAATTATTTATCATCTAAAATTTTAGGTCTCACGGCACTTCCTCCACTCGATTCCGTTGAGTGTCTCACAGTTTTCCACTGTCAAAGTCAATCAGGTAATTTTCACACCTACTATGAAAATTCCATTTTAACACTCGGTGGGATGAAGAATAAAATTTGTTTTTAAAGTTCGAATTTTCAGGCTGTTAATGCGCTTATCGTTTCTTCCAACTTTCCCGATCATTCGGCGGCCGAAGATTTCCTCTCGCATAAATTGAACTCGAAAATGTCAACCAGGGACGAAGCGAATGGCTCGGTTCGTTTCTTCTGAATTTCAATAACCTAAATGTGTGCATTTCACAGGTTTCTTGCTTCCGTCGTATCAAATTTCCTCCATCGAAAGATTTTGCCCTATTTGCCGCTGCAAAAATCGATCATTTGGAGATGAACGAGGTTTTAATCGAAATAATCACAGCCCGATCGTAATAATCGAAAATAATCGAAATAATAATCGATAATAATAATCGAAATAATCATTTAAAAAAACATTCGTTTCAGAAAATTCCTATGATTCTGAACGATGAAAATCTCTGGCATCTTAGCCATCTTCTCGAAGGATGTACTATAGATAAGATCGATCTGGCTTTCGACGACACAACTGTTGCAAATCTGTAAGTTGCGTCGTAAAGCATAGTAAATTTTCTCAAAAAAATCATTGAAAAACTGTCTGGGAACCGACTATTTCACACCACATTTGCAGGTGCAAAGTCCCGGCTCTAGCAGCAGGCTATCAAGTGGAGCATGTCAACTTCATCTTTCATCTGAGAGATTTCGTCCGCAAAGTGGCTCCCAAACTGAATCGTGAGTGATAGTTTTAAGCTGGTTTAAAAAATCTAATGAGACAAATAATCACTTTATGAACTTCAGGAAAATTCGCTGAACAATTAGTGAGTGCGGGAGTGCGAGCGATCTCGTTCTCGGGCAATTCCGAAAGCAAAGATAATAGTCAGGTAAATTTATTTTCTCTTCACACCTGCTCAAATTACGGTTGGCATTCATGATGAATGATGTATATTCGAATAAGCAGTGAATTGAAACAATGTCTAACTGGTCTTTTTCAGTCCATCTTCGACTTGTTGATGCGATTCTTCGAATCCGGCATTGTGAACATCACTGTGAACAGTCGTTCGCTTCTCTCTGGAGGGATCAGTGATGGAGAGATGTTCAATAATGAGGCTTGCTTCGTTAATGTGAGTTTACGCAATATTCGTTCAAATATGCAGTGAATCTTTTTTCAGAGGCTTGCCACACTGGGCCAACCGCTGAAGCTGCAGCTGTACATCGAATTGGAGCGCGATCGCTTCAATTTCCACGCAAATCAGAGAAACACCGAGAAGATACTGAATGGAATGCGCATGAAGAGTGAGTTGGTAAATCTTAGAAGTCATTTGAATTGAATACTGGTTTTCAGTTACTGAAGTGCCGCCGCAAGACTACTTCGCTTCTCGCTCCTTCTGGTCCATCACTATCGAGTGTGAGCCAGTGGAAGCAGAACATAATTAATGATCCCATGACTACGACCTTTCTCGAACCCAAATATTTTCATGTTCTCTCCAGTTTTTCTCAAGTATCTCTCAAGTGGTTGTTGCATTGTCTTTGTTGAATCATTTTCTGGCATGGAAAACGATAAATCTGCGAACAGATCCCCAATTGCCTTTATGAAAGAACGTCGGGAAAATCGAGAATTTCAAAGAGATTCATTTTCAAAATCCAGCTTCCTTGTGAATACTTATCCGACTGTTGTCTTTGTTAAAAGTGTCTCTGTTAAAACGCGTTCTCTGTAAGAATGGGACAGGGGTGGCACAATGCTTCAAAATGGTCGGATTGAGCTGAAATTTGGAATGGGTGGTCCCTATGGGTCGTAGATGCATTCTACAACTTTGCATGATGATCATGCATGGTTCATGCAACATTTTTATCTTTCAAGATACCCTCTCATGTGACCCCTCATTCGATAGGGCATCAAAAGTTATGTCTAAATCCGAAATTTCATATTGTTTCATGCATTTCTGACGAAGTTGCAGCATGAAACGTGCATTTCCATGCAGTTTTTCGAAACGGAAGCTATCATGTGGCCGTTAGTCCAGAAAAAGTTTATGCTTATTCAATGCGCCTTCAAATTCTACAATTTATAGAATTTTTAAATGCATGGATTTCGAGCCACATAGTAGTCAAACAGCGTGTTTTCTATCATGCAATCTCAGGGCTGGTTCGAATCCGCCTGCCTACAAGAGTTTTGCCAAGCGATTAAGAACGTTTTTTGCATTCCAAATAGATTATAGATTGCTAGAACTATGTTCTTTAGTGTTCTGTGAAAGAAAGATGGTTGTAAATGGTTGACAAAAACTCTTGTAGGCAGGCGGATTCGAACCAGCCCTTAGATTGCATGATAGAAAACACGCTGCTTGACTACTATGTGGCTCGAAATCCATGTATTTAAAAATTCTATAAATTGTAGAATTTGAAGGCGCATCGAATAAGCATAAACTTTTTCTGGACTAACGGCCACATGATAGCTTCCGTTTCGAAAAACTGCATGAAAATGCACGTTTCATGCTGCAACTTCGTCAGAAATGCATGAAACAATATGAAATTTCAGATTTAGACATAACTTTTGATGCCCTATCGAATGAGGGGTCACATGAGAGGGTATCTTGAAAGATAAAAATTTTGCATGAACCATGCATGATCACCATGCAAAGTTGTAGAATGCATCTACGACCCATAGGGACCAGCCATTTCAAATTTCAGCTCAATCCGACCATTTTGAAGCATTGTGCCACCCCCTGTAGTGTGTAGTCCCGCTCTTACAGAGAACGCGTTTTAAGTTCGTCGTTTGATAAATTGCATATTGGGATTACTACAAAACTATAGAAATGAAAATTTTAAGAGAATCACCAGATCGAAATAACTCAACCATCTTCAAGTTGGAGCCTTCTGGCTTAGCTCACCTCGAGCAAGTGCCTTCTTGGCTAAAACTGACACTTCATGTTCACAGAGCCTCGTGGCGTCGATCATGCTTCAGGACTCGACTCCCCGACCAGCGAACTGCTGTGATACCGCCCCATCCTCTTCGTTCGCAATCGGTGTCGTCTCATCATGCCTTCCATCGATTCGTTTCCTCCCGAACTTGTGACTAAAATCGTCAAACTTCTACCGCATAAGGACAGAATTGCTCTTGGGCAGGTACGTTTACCTCAAACTAATTTGGTTCAATGTTCCCCAAACTGCGGGAATTTAAATAAACGTGCGAATGGGAATATCCATAAATCAATTCACGTATTTCGAGTGCATTTCTCATTCCCAGGTTTCTCGCCGTCTCTTCCATTTAGTGCCTCGTTGCAGGATATCGACTCTGACAATTCATCAGGTAGGTGTGCAGTAGGGTGGCAAAACGACTCTTCGGGTCGCCTTTCGGGTCAGCCCATGCGGGTCAGATTCGGGTCAACGACTCACCCGCAGAGAGTGAGGTTGTAAACCGAGAGAGTGCGGGTGAGTCGTTTCGTGCGGACACTGTGCAATGATGCAGAACTTGCTTGCCCAAGCCTGTATCTGGGTGCGCATGAGGCGAAAAATACGAATTGTAGAATATTGAGTGATAGTAGCTCCTTTCACAACGCATTCCAAGAATGAATAATTGGATTACAGGCTATTACCAACGTAGCGATGGTTGCCGTTTACCCCGACCTTGCTACGGCCGAGCAATTTCTATCCATAAATGCAAACTCAAGAGTCACCCATAGCACACTTGAGGACGGCACGGTTCGTTCGATGATTATTGATTGATTTCTGAAATTAAGGATCCATTCAGGTGAAATGCTTTCGCACTGTGAAGTTATCACCGACCTGCAAGTTCTCGCTGTTTGCCGCTGCTAAAATCGATCATTTGGAGCAAAGCGAGGTTAGAGCCTTGACCATAACCCATAATCTGAGCAGATTGAGGTTGTGAGAGGGACTGAGTAACAACTTGAGAAAATTTCCGGTGCTTCCAATGTTTCTCACCGCCACAAACATCAAACATCTCTCAAATCTTTTCGACTGATGCGAAATCAATAAGATCAGTATAGCATTCTTCGAGCATTCGGCATCATTTCTGTAAGTCTCGAATCCATTCGCTCGAGCTCGATTTCTATCAATTTGAGAAATCTACTATTGCCTACTCCAGGGACAAAGTTCCGTCGCTCGTGGGTGGTTTTCGCACAAAACACGTCGACTTTGTACTACACGAGTTGAGCTTGCACGACCCTTCCTCCGACCCTTCCTTCAACCCACCCAAGGCCCGCCCTTCACTGGAGGCGATGTCGCCATTTCTGAATAGTGCGTGATTTGATTTGATTTTAATATTGATCATGGCTTTTTAGTGGTTTTTTTAGGCAACTGCGCTAAACAAAGTTTTCTGAATGTATTCTTCCAAAATGATATTGCAGAAGGGCTAGCTGCCGAATTAGTTCGAGTTGGTGTGCGAGAAGTCACATTCTCCGGCTGCGCAGTTCAAGGATGGCACCAGATGCCGAATAACGTGGGTTTTAATGGACTCCATTTTGTCTGCACAACTTTCTGAAACTTTCTTGTTATCTGGCCCATCGCTCCATTGTGTTGCAATTCTTCGCGCACCACAATAGCTCGTAAAGTAAATGTGTCTCGTAAATCCTTCGGTATCACTCATTTCCATGGGAGCCCTCGAAAAAAACTTTAGTGGCTATGTTAGCGACACGTATCAGAACAATTGGAGACTTTTTTATTTGGGTTTCTGAACGCGAGTTACTAAACGTCCCATAACCTTTCCTTATCTTCTTCCAGCCCATCTTCAGCCTGATCACAGGCTTCTTCGAGGCCGGAATGGAGAAGATAACAGTGAATCCCGGTGCTCTGTTCAAGAGAGAGCTCGCTCACGACACAATGGTGGAGTGCGGAGGCACGCTTGTAGACGTGAGTTCGGAGACAAACTATCAAATCTCTCCCGATTGACAATACCTCTTTCCAAGATAGAACGTTGTTCGTGATTCCGTGTTGTAAAAAATACCAGAGAACTTCTGTCTCCTTGAAAATCAAGCTAATTTCTCAGATGCTAGTCTTAATCGGGAGGCCGCTGAAGCTGCAGGTGCACGTTGTGATGGACCGCGAGATTGCTGAGCAGCGATTGGAGGAGAAGTTGCGAGGGATGAATGTGCGCGGTAAGTGGACATTTCTGATCAAACTCTGCACGTTCTATTAATTTTTATCTATTTTTGGACACTTTTCCCAATTTAATCGAACTCGGCATTGCCATTTCAGTTCACCAATCAGCGCTCACTGCTCGCAAGGAGCGCGCCATAGCTCGCAACGTCGTCACGATCACCATCGAATGCTGTTGAGTGACGTTAGATGTGCAGAATCACAATCGCTGATCCCTTGAAGACGAAGATTTTCTAGACATGACTCTGTAAAATGGCCGTTATTTAAACCATAACTTTAACCGGCTTCACTATCGTCTCGTGAATCTCCGTATAATATGTCGGGACAATAAGCTAAGTGATAAGTGATAAGTGATAAGCTCTTGCCTAACTTTTCCTCTAATCTTTCAAAACGAAGATTTCTGAAACTTTTTTCTCTTCTGATTCCGACTCTACTGTCGTTTAATTCTCTTCCTTTTGTCCAGTATTATTCCCCCCAACTTGTTTTGTAAATATGTGATCGAGAGTGATAAATTTTTGTAGAATAAGAACTGTCAAGTTGCAATTCAAGAACAAAGAAATGGAAGTGTTCAAGCTCAGGGGGGCAGATGAGTTGTTTGATTTCGAACTCAGCCTCCTGGCACAACTCAACCGCAGTAGAAGCAATTTCAAAAACCTCGTGGCATGATTTGTTTATATTTGGTAGGAGATATTTCGTGCTTAACTGGGCGTCTCAGATCAACAAACTGCGTTGATAAAAGGACAATCTCGCTCCATTCATTTCGTTCACAATCTTGTCGTTTCATCATGCACTCCTTTGAATCGTTTCCTCCTGAACTTGTGCTGAACATTGTCCATCTTCTACCGCCTAACGATAGGAGTGCGCTCAGAGAGGTAATCAATATTATTTGAAATTACATATTTAATTTTACAGAATTAAGCAAATTTCGAAATTAATTTTCAGGTCTGCCGTCGCTTCTACCACATTATTCCGTTCTGTCGGATTTCGACGCTCACGATTCAACATGTAAGTAAAGATATCGAAACTTCTGTCTTTTTTTGATTCGGCCCTCTTTTACAGCTTTGAATGAATGATTATTGAAAAGGGACGGCCAACAATTCAGTATTGCCTAGAATAATTCGCACTATCATTCTTGTTTCTCCAGACACACTTTACAGGCCGCTACGAAGACCTGTAATAAGATTGCCATGTATACCATTTACCCTGATCTTGCTACGGCCGAGCCATTTCTCTCCATTGATGCTAACTCAAAAGTTAACCATAGCATTCTTCAGGACGGCACGGTTCGTTCTATTGATTCGAATGATTTCAGAAGTTAGTAATCAAGAGGACAAACAAGAAGCGACTCTTTCAGGTGAAATGCTTCCGCACTGTTAAGTTATCCTCGGCACGTAAATTCTCGCTTTTTATCGCGGCGAAAATAGATCATTTGGATCAGAGCGAGGTAGATTCATGGTCAAGTTGATCATCACCACTTTACCTACTGTCGATGTCAATTGTGACCCTTTTTTTCTTTTTTCACCCCTTTTTCGAAACATTCATTACCTGAAACGCCCACTCCCTTCCGGATCTTGTCTAATGACAGCTCTGAAGCACATAAGGAGAGTGAACTAAGTATCATCTTGAGCGAATTTCAGATTATTCCGATGTTTCTGTCGGACGCGAATGTCGATCGTCTTGCCAATCTTTTCGACGGTTGCATCATCAATAAGATCACGCTAGCATTCCGCGAGAATGCTGCGCCATGTCTGTAAGTATGAGAGTAGACCCGATTCTGCGAAAAGGTTGTCAACATGAGAAAGATTTAAAAATGTGAAAACCTTACATACTTTAGGGACAAAGTTCCGTCACTCGCGGCTGGTTTTCACACTAAGCACATTGACTTTGTGATGCATCCGGATTGCCTGTGCAATCCTCCGTACAGGACGTATCCCTCATTTTATGTGCTTTCTCAATTTCTGAATCGTGCGTGGTTTCGAAGTTATTTTTGAGTAGGTTGCTAAGCGTGCTTTTGCAACCTGGAATTTGTTTAGCAATAACATTTCAGAATCGCTGGCTGCCGGTTTAGTGCGTGTTGGAGTGCGCGAAGTAGCCTTTTCCGGCTGCTTTGTGGAAGGATCTAATAAGGCAACGTTTTTGGAATCATTTTCTTTACCTAGTTTTCTCTTACAAACACTTTGTTTTGTTCGCACAGCTATTGCATTCTAAGTGGCTTTAAACTATCAAGATTACATACTAAACTACTTCTTGTAATCGGTATCAATATATTCCTCATTTCAGTCCATCGTCGGTCTCATCGTTAGCTTCTTCGAGGCCGGAACGGAGGCTATCACTGTGAATCCCGGATCTCTGTTCAGGGAAAGACTCGAATATGACAAAGTAGTGAAATGCGAAGATGATTCGCTTGTAGACGTGAGTTCATTCAGGAAGATCACACTTCTTTTTTTTTTAAATTGATCAAAGATATTTCAACTTTTAATGAAACTTGTTAATCGTGCGTCTTGAAATGCCTTGAAACTCAACCGATTTTTGCCAGATGCTTGCCAAAATTGGGCGACCGTTGAAGCTGCAGCTGCACGTAGCGATGGACAGTGAAATTTCGGAGCAGAAATGGGAGACGGGATGGCGAGGAATGAACGTTCGCAGTGAGTTAGGGCACTTTTTCAATATCATGTTGATTTTTTTCACTAATGAGTCTCACAAAAAAATTTACGAAAAAATTTAAAAAATAACGATTGTTCTTAGCATATTTTTAAAACCTGAGAGTTCTAAGCTTTTCAATGTCGTCTCTTTTGACTTCTCCGGCACTGCCTCACAATTAGTCAAACCCCTATTTCAATCCATTCCAAATTTATTTCGCCATTTCAGTTCACCAGTCAGCGCTCACTGCTCGCAAGCCTCACACACTCACTAGTGACGTCAGCACAATCACCATTGAGTGCAGTTGAGTGACGTGAGATGTGAAAATGAAAGCCTCTCTAGATTTCTCAACCAAGGCTCTTAAATGTGTGTTCTCTTTTTAACTCCTGTTTCATTATTGTTTCGCGAATCTTCTATAAAGTTGTCCACATTGAGCAGGATTGGGTGCAATTGAGTGGAGGCAGATGTGAAGATGGCACCCTTTCTAGATTTCTCGACTAAGGCCCTTCATAATTTGTTTCCTTTTTATTCCGGTTTCATTATTGTTTCGCGAATCTTCTATAAAGTTGTCCACATTAAGCAGCATTGAGTGCAAATGAGTTGAGGAATATGTGAAGCTGGCACCCTTTCTAGATTTCTCGACTAAGGCCCTTCAAAAATTGTTTCCTTATTTTTCCGGTTTCATTATTGTTTCGCGAATCTTCTAATACGTTGTCGACATTGAGCAGCATTGACTGCAATTGAGGGGAGGGAGATGTCAAGCTGGCATTTCTCCCTAAGTGAAGACGTACTGTTATTTTTTAATCGGACTCTCTGAAATTTGTTCCTGACCCAAAACCTTCATTTATGTCTCTCACCGGCTTCATTATTTTCATTTTGACCGCGAGATCGAGTAACGGCAGACTGGTCTATAGAAGTCTTACAGCCTTTGATGATATCGAATCATCTCGATTGTCGTTCACCGTCTTCTTAATGTTTTGTCTCTCTGTTTGATTGTGTTATTGTGAGTGATCGCCATTGAGTGTGAGCGGGTGGCGGCGGAAGCTCCTTCTTCCTAACCTTGGGCCTTTCTCTTGACGATAAAGAATTCTGACCCTAAGCACTTCGCAGATTGAGCCGTAAAACGTTAACGATCGCCAGCTGTACCGTCTTCAAGTACGTATCCATTTATGCCCTACCTTTTGTTTTTTTTTCCATCAAAACTGTAATGTTGAGTGTGATAATGCCCGATAAAAGGTGATCATTGACTTGATATCCACTGGAACTGTAGGCCAGTCTTTATACACATCTTCAAAGATCTTCACTCCCCTCCTCACTCCCTTTTCTGAAGAATACGTGACAAATGGACAATAACAAAACTAATTCCTCAATTTACATTTCATTTTACATAATTGAAAGTGAGAACAAGGGACGATATTGGAGTATAAAAAAACTCTCTCCCTCCCTTCCCCTCACTTCTCCCTCATTTTCCTCCATCTCCCGTCCGCAGGTTGGTTTCCTCTCCCTCAAATCGTCCTTCTCGATACCCCTAGGGCCCCTATGGCTCCCTTATGTGGTAAATCCTATACCCCTGGAGATCCCATATGCTCCTCCACTGCCTTTGAGGATCCCATAGCACTGCTTGGATACTGTAACCGTGCCTTGCATCTCAAGAACTAGAGTACCGTATCCTGAACCCGAGAACTGATCAATACTTGATCTATACCATATTTGCATGTACAGTATCCTCAATTCCAGATGGGATCACAACTTCTGCGGTTCGCTCTTCTGCTGGCTGCGCTACAGTATTCTCAAGTACAGTCAAAATGACAAAATGTGAACCGTTTGGGACAACTTGGGACAAGTTGTCCCAAGTCTTCATAAAACATTGATTGCAACGCGGAGACTGGATGGATTGTGCTGCAATTTTCACAGAATACGTGTTTCGTGTGCCCCGTGAGCCCGACGATCGCTAAAAGTTGATATTTTGTATGCGTCGCGTGCGCGCGACGCGTGCGTGTAGAGGTCGAGTGGGCGGGGCTTAGACGAATTTTGGAACGTCGACGGATTCATGTGTTTTCCGACTGGATTAGTGATTATCTTCATTAGTTCGTTCATCTGGAACTTTTGAGATGCACAAAACGGAGTCACTGATCATTTCCATCTAAGCCCCGCCCACTCAAACTTCTACACGCACGCATCGCGCGCACGCGACGCATGCAAAATATCCACTTTTCGCGATCGTCGGGCTCACGGGGCACACGAAACACGTATTCTGTGAAAATTGCAGCACAATCCATCCAGTCTCCGCGTTGCAATCAATGTTTTATGAAGACTTGGGACAACTTGTCCCAAGTTGTCCCAAACGGTTCACATTTTGTCATTTTGACTGTACACGCTGCCGGGGGTGAGCAATAGGACGATGGATCACTGTAACTGTGCTGAGATACGTTGTATCGATCGGCATACGCATCGATGGACGGATATTGTAACGACGATTCGATGCTAGGAGGTCTCCATTAGCAGAGATTGAATACTGTTTTGGGATACCGTAACCGATAAGCATTTCAATATGGTACTCACATGAAAGTCGAGGGGAATCGTGCGGGTTATTGTATTGACAAAGAGATTGTAAAACGAAACGACCGATGCAGCGCAAGTAAGGGGTGAAATGAAGCTATTAATATTGTTCGGATGAGGGAGAAGAGTGAGGATACTGTAGTTGAGGTACTGTTGCGGTCGGTCACTCTTCACTCGGATCGGGCAAGGGTAGTCCTGAAACCGAACAAGTTGCCCTTCGGGGTTTACGACCATGATACGGTGGCATCCGTTTATACGATTGCAATAAAGGGAATGTTGCCTCCACTTGCACTTGACTAAACCGCACCGTTTTGACAGTGGGCACTGTAGATTAGTGTGGTACTGCAGCCGCGGAGGTGCGTGGTGTAGCTCACCATTATATGATGTCACACAAATGAAATTTGCATTTGCAGACTGCTCAACATCTGAGGCGCCGCAAGGCAAGTGCCCCTCCAACATCCCTGATTCCATTAAGAGGATCGTGGGATGCTTGGTGAGCAACAATGCCTATTCCATTCCCAATGCCAAATGATCTGACATCCCTAATGGTGATCATATCATTATGACAACAATATCGATCAACTTTACGAATGGCAGCTTTCACATACTGCTTATTCCGCTACCCTGGCTTTTGACTCATTTAATTTGACTTGACTGCATTTCGCCCTCTCTCTCACCGATCAGAGAGAGGTAACAGTGTGGAAAATGAGGAGACATCGGCCCGTATTTCGAACTCTACTTGACTGTACTCTTTCCAGGATCGTACCAGAGAATCGTGGAATGCCGATCAACCAGACGGCGAAGGAGCATGTGAATTCTTGAACAAATTTAACTTGTCAGTAATCTCCAACAATCGATTATCACGCAAACAGCTTAGGGATTAGGCCATGTTTCACAGCAGACGAAAAAAAAATTGAGTGATGTGAGAAGATGAATCGAGATTTCTCTTCGTTTTAACGTTAGTGCGTTTAGCATTTTACGAAATGGGACATCGCAACAAAATCTGCGTCCATGCCGTCTCGGTCTCTGCATTTCGCACGCTTTCTCATCGGTTAGAGAGGTTACAGAGTGTGCGAAATGAAGAAACGGCGACTCGTATTTCGCACTCATCCGATTCGTTTCAGCCTGCAGAGAGAGAATGGATGGAAGCAGGTGGAAGCAAATTGTGTGCGAGCGGGGCGTTTGGCACGCGAAAGAGGGAGCCACGGTAAGCGGAGGGAGTTTCACAACCTTAACGCTCCCTCATTTCGCACTGCTCTCTCGCCGATTTAACAAGGGAACATTAGAGACAAGGTTAGAGGCACAATCGGGAATCGTCCCTCATTCGCACATGCTTGAAACGACGCGGCACCCTAACTTAGAGCCGGACGTTTGTCATACCACGCCAAATCAATGACACATCCATTCAGGAAACCGCACTAACGACTAAGGACAACGTGGTCTGCACGTGGGCCAGTCCCGATTTGGGTGAGCAGTAGATTTCGATGAACGGGTACCTGCATTTCACACACTTCCACCGGTCAGAGAGACGAGCGAGTGTGTGAATTGAAGAGACCGTGACCCGGTTTGGAACTCTAATGAGCACTGACGAATGCTTTGCCAGTGCCGTGCAAGGCGTGTGGTGCTCTCGGGCACCCCTTCTTCTGCACAGAGCAATATGGATGCGATAAAGGCGGACCGATAATCGAAGGAACATACGATGCAGGATGCTTGACAAAGAAGGTAGGCGATCTCAATGTGCGATCGAGTAGGGATGCCGGATCAAGTTCCAATTTGCTTGGTTTCTCGCCTCTCTCACCCAAGCGCTTGGTTTGGGGGTGGAAGGAAAACCAAGCACTTGGTTTTATTCCAAGCCCTTGGATGGAAACTCTCCACTATTTCCATACTCTCTCGCTCATTTTATAAAAACCAAGCGCTTGGTTTTCTTACCAAGCACTTGAAGTACCCCTCAGGGTGGCCAAGCGCTTGGAACTTGAACTTGTTCCGGCATCCCTACGATCGAGTTCGAAATACGGATCGCCGTCAACTCATTTCACGCACTTTCACTGGTCAGAGTGGTGAAGAGTTAGCGCCCCGTAATTCGCGTGAGCAGACACTTCTGTTTCTCTCTTTGATCACTACACGATCATTCAGATGGACTCGTCGGGAGTGTGTTTATGAGCAAAACGAGCTAATTATTGGCATTGCAGTGTCCCCCTGGCGAGCTACTACTCACCAACCTGCCTCCATCGATGAAAATCGAATCGGTAATGGCTTCCAGCTCGACGTCTGGCCAATGATCGATCTTTGTCAGATCAAGTGCAAAGATGCGAAATGGATTCCTGACGGGCAGGCGGGCGGTTCTGAAGTCACGGAGGGCGTCTGCTACAAAAAATGTGAGTTGGCAGCGAGAAGAATTTTTGTACTTTTTGGCCACCTCTCGTTATTGACAGCTCTGAACTACGAGCAAAGCGGGAATGAGTAAGGATGAATATTATATTGACAATGGCCGAAAAGTACAAAAACGCCGAGAATAGAGTTCGAAATACGAGTAATCGTGTCTTCATTTCACGCACTCTCTCGCCTCTCTGACCGGTGAGAGAGTGTGCGAAATGAAGAGACGACGATCCGTATATCGAACTCTAGTCGAGAAAACGATGTGATCACGGGAAATTACAGTTTCCTGCATCAAGAGGTCAAAAATGAGATCGACGTGCCATCGATCGTATGCTGGATGTGCGGAGGTACGGATTGGTGCAATGGCAGATTGTGTTTGGACCGTCACAGCGTTACAACATTTAGTGTTCCGATGTTGTCGTCCGCTTCCACCCTATCAATTCTCCCAGTAATTTGCAGATAACGTTCACGGACGATACGAAGAAGGAGTGCGAAGCTGGCAAAGCCATGTTGTATGTTCTGCCTCATTGTCAGCATTGGTCTTTACACGAATACGGGTCGCCGTCTCGGTACTTGTCTAGTTCTCCGGAAGAGTGTCTATCCTCCATCCACCCCTACCACCAACCCTGCGCTTGGAAAAATCTTATTAGGAATGAGTGAAACTCAATCATTCTTCCGGGGAACTAGACAAGTGCCGCCGTCTCCTCATTTTACACAATCTCTTACTGATCAGAGAAGCGAGATAGTGTGTGAAACAGCACTCGTGTTTCGAACTCTGATGCTGAAGTATCTATTGATATGAAGCAAGCTTTTCAGCTACAAACCTGGGCGGACTGACGATTGGACCCAGATAACGAGTATTACGTGCTCCGCCCACTTGGGAGAGTGGACTACCGACACAGCGGTGAGGAATGAGGGGTTACCGCCTTTTCCTTGGCACGCTCTATCGCCTCTCTGACTATGGAGGACCCGTCCCTATTGACTTCATAGGAACGATGGACATTCAATCAGTAAAATGTAACGAAGCCTATTTTCTAGGTGGACTTGAAGAGAGGGGACACAGTGGTCTGCGCAAAATCGAAGCCAGTTGGTGCGTTGCGGCGCTTACAGAGCCACTTCTTCACTTTACTCGCATCGCATGATTCGGTCGATGCGTGCGATGTAACAGTTGTCCCCTTCCGCACTGGCGAGCGACGAAGATTGAGGAAAACTCATTTCAGCCTTGTGCAAGACATGCGGTGATCCGCTGGAGCCGTTCGATTGTCAGGCAAAGACTGGCTGCCATAAAGGCTCGGAGAAAATTGACGACACCGCGGGCTGTCTGGAGAAGACGGTTGGTACTTCCTATGCACAGATTTGAGCTTGTTTCCCTTTTTTTAATCTAATTATAATTAATTGCTTTTTCCAGTGCTCCACCGGATACTTTGTCGGCAAAAGCGGCTCTCCTTCTCTATTCTTCAAGGTTGCGCTCTGAAGTCATACGTCAAATCTCGCCTATTCCTCATTTTGCATGCGCATGACGATATCAACAACTAAAACGACCTCTGATCTCTAGCCCATGCTCAAAATGCAAACAAATTCCTATTCAGCTCACTTGCGATGCAACCGGCGAGTGGACTGGACTCGTGGGGAAAAAACCAACTCCCTCGCCCAATTTGATCTGCGTTGAGAGATGTGGGTTATCACCCAAAACCCATCCATCGCAATCAGCAACACTGACTGAATCGTTTCAGTCGAATGCCAGAAGTTCATTCCACTGAACGAAAAGAAAGAAATCTGCTCCGGAACCCTTGAGAAAGAAGCCAACTGTGTGCCGGTAAAAACCATAATGGTTCAGGCTGAGATGAGTTATTTCTACCCAGATTCCGGATTTCACTGTCGATCGTATAACTTGCACCGGCAACGGCCAGCAACTCTTGTATGTTTCACATCTTCTGTTCACAGTTATTTGACGGTTTTGCTCTGGAACTAGAACGCTTCTCTGAACCTTATTGGAATCTCGGAAGATTCCCTCCTTTTAAGGAAACTATGATTTCTAAAGATTCCATTTGCAGTGTTAAGCCCAAAGCTGGCGCTGACTGGACGTTGCGAGGATCGGTTTGGTGCGATTCGAAATCGAAGATGTGGATGCATGTAGCCTCATATACATCAGTGAGTCGTCGGGAAATGGGCGGCATCAATGATCAAAGATTTATGGAGACTCAGAAATAAAATTTATCGGGAAGTTAGAGAACGGAAAAGCCAGCTATTCGAGGAAAGAGAATGGGCGGAGCCTCTGTGTGACCGACTCAGAAATACCATTTAAACTTGCAGAATCCAGAGTCTCTGGCCAAAGGTGCCGCGGTGATCTGCGCCGATCGGAAGCCTCTCACGCCTGGTAAGTCGGAGAATAAGATGATTGCTTTTCGACGGCTCCGTTCGACCGTAGTAGGGCAGATATTGTTGCCAGTTCATTGAAAATTGAACTGAGTACAGTTTCATCATACACAAACGTACTGGAGATTTTGGTTTAATCCAAATGCGTTTTTTTCCAGTGAACTGTAAAAAGCCAAAGTCCGATTGCACCGAAATCTTTCCATGCAAGGAGGTTCGCCGAGTTCAATGTTTATTTTTTTGTTATATATTTTTTTAAATTACAATGGCAAATTATTGAGTAATGCGGGAATTTGGAAAAGTCCTATTAGTTTTATTATTCCAGGTGACTGACTTGACCGCCGAATCGCTCAAATGCTCTGACGAGAATCAAAAATTATTGTGAGTGACGCTGAAAAAAAGTTGAAAGGAAAGACTTTTTTCATCGATTTTTGTTTTCAGCGTGCTCGCAGGCAACGAATGGACGGAGCAAGGAGTTGTTTACTGCGATTTGCATGTAGGAAAATGGAAGAACGTAAACAGCAAAGAGGTTTGGAATTGAAATGTCAAAAAATTGTTTCGAAAAAGACAACAGGGTGATGCACTTTTGTGTTTTTCTAACTGTCTGCCCGAATCTGAATGAACGAATCTGCCGATATTGATGCATCCCCTTGAAAAGTAGACCGAGATACGACAACCTATTCAACTTGCAGTCTTCTCAAGAGATGGCTCCCGTTGCCAACGTTGTCTGTGCCGCCTCGAAGCCTGCCCCAATCAGTACGTTTTCAACAGTGGGTGGAGGGTCGATCTGTGAGGGTTTACGAGAATTGAATTATCATTTTCACACAATGAATTTTTCAGTGTCTTGTATCAACGGCCGGGATCTAAATGACATAACACCGGGATGCCCTACCGATTCAAAACACGATTCAGCTATCTGTGAACAAGTTGGTTATTTTAGAACCGTTTTCTATAACTTAATGCATAAAAGAAAAAAATTTCCATGTATGCTCTATATCTCATTTTTATCAATCTATTCTCAGGCTGTCGCTCACAAATTCACAAAACAAGATCAATATGAAACTCTGAAGTGCCAATCCATAACCAAGAAGATGTTGTGAGTTCATTTTTTTGCGTTTTGACAAAAAATTGTGTCGAAGCTCAGCAATTGTGCAACGAAAATATTCGCAAGGCAATTCAAATCTTGCTGTACGATCATTTTTTATCTTCAGTGTCAAAAAGGATTCGGAAGAGTGGTGGCGCGAGCTGAAGGACAACATTATCTCATGCGATTTCGCGAAAGGATCGTGGACTGCTAAGATCATGAATGGATCCGAGGTCTGCAATCGTGTTTCTGTGGTGGTAGTGATAACCCAGAGGAATTTAGGGCATACTATAATTTTACTTATACTTAATAAATATTCACCAGCACGTTTACTCAAGGCAACAGATGTTCTTGGGCTCTGGAGCTTCAATGGAATGGAATTATAATAGAATGGACACCTCAGGAACTTCTCGGCTCCGGAAACACGTTCTTCTGCGCAAATTCGAATCCGAACCCCGAACCAGCTGCCACAACCACGACTACAGCATCGCCGACCAATGAGAGAACGACGGTACAGGAAGGAAATGATGGTAATGATTGTGGCCCGCCGGTCACTGTAATCAAATTGAGTCATTCCAGTAATGCGTGGACCCACAAGTCGTTCGACCGATTCGCAGTCGATTCTCCCCACTCTCTGCGTCATTACAAGCCTGTTCTTACTGGAGCTATAGAGAAGCAATTTGGAACCAATTGTATTCCTGCTTACGATATTGTCCGAATTCGTTACCATTGAAAAACGAATAAAGAATCGACGATATTCAATAGATGTGTGATCTTGCATGGTATTTCGGTACGCAGGGTGCTATGGGACAGAATCTTTGCGCTTTTGTAACAAAAGTTTTGTTCGAGATTGTGTGATTGTTTGAGTAAAGTTTGCAGTTACTGTAGAGACGGCTCAATCTTTTCACAGACGTCACCATAAATTCAACATTGCATTTTATCAGTCTGTCGTATCAGCCATGATACGGTTAGGCAATAATGAAAATATTAATAGTAAGCTGAATAATCAGATCAGATTGATTCTTCTCTGGCCAGTCGGAGCTCGAGCAGCGTAGCCATGCTCAGACAGAGCTACGGTCTGTAATTATCGATTGAAAGAAAATTGGAAGATCAAACTTCGAACCTTTCTTTTCTTTGCCTCAGATTCGACCTTCTTCTTTCCGATTCTACGAGAGATTTCGTCAAGACGGCTATCCTTTGTCGATTTCTTGAGAATTGTGGGCTTATTCTTGAACGAAGTAGAGGGATTTCGGGAGCGAGAAGAGTGCTGAAATCGCCATTGACACTTAAACATATGTAATAAAAGTTTATTGATGTTTGGGATTCCATCGGAATAAAAAATACGATAAATTTAGTTCACTGACCTTTTTAGTTTTCATTTTCATGTCATCTTCTGTGTTGAGGAATGGATTGTTCTCCTTCTCTTCTTCATCTCCAGTGATATCCAACACAGATGAGAGGTTCTCCTCTTCGACAGACTTGATTTTCTTCGGAGAAACAATTTCATCATCATCAGATTCAATCGTTCTCATGAGTTTCTCTTCTTTCTCTCTTTGCCACTTGAGAAGAAGTACTGACATCCTGAAAAGGGAGTTAATTAATGATCAAACCAAGAATTGCAATCAAAGTGAATGGTAAAACCTACTTCGGAGTTCTGATATCAAGCCAATTCATTGCAATATTCCGTGCAATATCACCGGCAATTGGATTGCGAAAGTGAGATGCGACGATCTGAAATGAAGATCATTAATCGATTTGAGAGGGAGTTTACCGTACCTTCTCAGCTCCAGTTGCCTCTATTGCTTCCTTTGTTACTTCCATTACAGATAGTTCACGAAGGGTTTGCTCGACCTGGAAGAAAAATTGTCAAAAATGAAAGAAAAGAGAATAAATGGAAGGTGAAACGTACTTTATCGGGGTTCTCAAGTTGCCCCAAGTAGTTGTTGATCTTGGCACAGAGAGTGGTGAAGTCAGACATTGTCGATTGAGGAGACAAGGAGTGATTCGGATAAGTGATGTGACTGACTGATATCGTCTGCTTTATATACGCAACTGATCGGGCGTATCCGTTCTCTAATCACCCTTTTACAGTCTCACTCGGGCATTTCCAGACTATCCGTACCCTCTGGGGTAGGACTCAGCTATAAAAGCTGTCAGGAGATCATTTATTGGTTGTAATTGGTTAGACTGACTTCCGATCTGTATTCACGAGTTCTACTGGCTCCAAGAATATGGATGGATTTCCTGCTGGCGATTCCGATTTTAATTTTCTGACTGTCTCAAAATATGTTGTATTCCCTCGAATGTGTGTGCACAGCGAAGTGTAAAGGGTCCGCTGTATGCATGACGCATTATTATCACATCCTTCATTCAGACAGGATCAGGATCAATTGGGGCATATGATGATGCATTGTAGAAAATAATTGTGACAAGTGGATTGAGAGAGCAACAATTCAAATATTAGTAATAATAGTAAAATCTTAGTAAAATCAGTAAAATATTAGTAAAATCTAAAATATCAAGCTACAAGCAGGAACTTTCCGCTAGGAGGATAGAAGAAGGGACGCTGTGTGGAATGATTTCTTTCTCTCTTTAAGTACTATTGCGTCTTCAGCACATTTTCGGTATATCATCCCACTTTACGATTTCCAAACACGATTTGTTCAAATGCTGAGACTTTATTCCATAAACGTTGCGTTCAATCAGTCAGCGAGTATTCCTCACGAATCATCTTCGTCAACTCATTCTCATACGGGCGATGAGTCAAATGAAGTCCGTAGTAAAGAAAGCAAGCATTGCATAGCAGGCAACCCAAGTTTCTTCTAAATGAAGTCGACTTGGTAGTCCGACAGTTGAAGCAGCAAGGAGATTCTTGATCAGATCTCTGTAAAAACTTGCACAAAATCGCGAATCCACATATTAGAACAGTTAAATACCTGTTTAGGATGTTCGATTGAGTAGATACCTTCAGAAATAATGCCTTCGATCTGGATTATGGGGACCAGTCTGTCCTAAATTCAATGGAATAAATTCCCATTTGAATATTTTGGCCAATATAGAAGCTGCCACGAATAATTCCTCTGAATGCCGGGAAGAACTCATTACGGAGCACAGCCAAGGCCAATGCCAACTGTCGCAGAACCACTGATGCATTGCTGAACATGGGAAACAACCAGAAATTCCCATTCATTGACGAACTAAGAAATTCCGCTCTCATTTGAATGCCGCTTCTTCGTTGAATTCTATACAGGAATGTTCTAACGATCTGGAATTGAGTCAAATTCAAATATTGCTGTTCGGGAGCGTTGAATTTAAACCTGTATTTCATCGGTAGTAGCACTATCCAGAGTGATTAATTGTTCCTCGGAAGGATTCGAACTGTAGAATGCATTGAAAGCCTGTAGCAGGTTTCTCGTTTCGACGTTATTACCTACGTTAGCTCCTTGATTTCTTCCGAAACACGCTCTCATAGCGTCGAAGACTGATTGACGAAGTTCTCCATGCGATTGATCTGTCATCTGAACACTATCCGATTATCGAACACCAAGAAACTAATGCTACTCATCGTGAAACTTTCCGTCAAACATAGGAGAAAAGCGCAAAATTTGTGCGTAACTAACAATAATAATAATACGAAAATGATTAATGAAGACGCGCTCAAGTGATTAGTGATTAGCTGATTGGCGGGAAGGTGATAGACGAGATGCCGAACTGACAAGATGCTGATTGGCTGATAGACTGATTGCATGCCTGTGGGTGATCTCCCTGATTATCACGGGAGATTGGCGGGAATTAAAAACGGTTCCTCCGCAAACAAAACTCGGGGGTTTACTCTGCCAATTTATGTAGAAGAGAACACTCGCATGGAATTTGGCAATCATTCAACATGTTGAGATTCTGATTGAATAACAATAAGATCTGTACCTCTCCCATCATGCAAATCCAATGAAAAATTTGAGACAACGTAAACCAAGCAATGCTGAACAAACGTTCTTTATTCAGCGGTAAAAAAAGATAAATTAGCATAGCGAATATCGATTAATCGGAGATCAACTGTGGAATTGGGGGTCGAGATCTAGATCAATGTAGTGGTTTGAAACCCGCTCCTAGACTTCGAGTAATCAAATTGTAGTCCTAAAGATACAGAGATAAGGAGGAAACTCTTAAATTAGTGATAACAAACGAGTATAAGGATGGAAACTCAAGACGCTCCTTAAAGGATTCAAAGGGAGAAGGGCATTACATATACATGGGACTGATTATCTAGCTTCTGGGAGATCGGGATGGGTTCGAAATGCAACGAAAACAGATTGGAATAAATTATGGGGCAAATGAAGGAATGGAATCATGAGAGGGGGAAATGAGTAAAGCTAGATTACTGCATAAGTACAAAACCGGATCATTCAATGTGTGTCATCAAAAACAGAAACGGTAGGTCAAGAATCGGCGAATTGGAAAAGAGTGACTACTGTAGATTGGATGATACTGTAGCAGGATAGAAGGGTACTGTAGCAAAGGGGTACTGTACCAAGATGATACTGTAGAGGGGAGTACGGTAGCTCAGTTCTCGACCGCGAAGAGATCGTCGTCCGCGAACGCACGTCGCATCTGGAATATCGATTTTTATGCTACCATATTCAATACTGAACAACTACCGAAACCCTCTCTACTACCAGGTCCAAATACACTACGAACATAGTTGTTCATGCAAACAGTCTCATAGACTTCTCACTACTGTCCCCATACAAACCACACAGCTCTTAATACCGCAACATTTGGACTAGTCATCGATCAACTACCGTAACCCTACCGTACTCCTACCGTATCCCCTCACTCACCGACTGCTCCATCGCCTGCAGTACCTGGTCGACGATCTGCTCGTCCGTCAGCTCGAGCAGGCCCTGGAAGGTTTTTTAGAAAACAATCAATACTTCCAGTCAAGGAACAACAGGGCTACAGTATTCACACAGTATCCTACCGTACTCTCGCTCCACCCTAGTCTACCGACATCACGACTACAGCACCCTACCGTATCCTCATCCTACAGTATCCTACCGTATCCCCATCCCACCGTACTCACCCCACTGTTCGCCACCAGATGCTGCAGAGCGTCGCACTTCGCACCCAGTATCTCGTACAGCGCGTCCTGCGTGTGGCGCGTCTGCGAATATTGATTGATTAAGACAATTAGAGAATGCTGCTAATTAGTAGTGCTGTTCTGTTCAGCACCTAGTCGATAAACCAATAAATCGATAATCAGAGCAAGCTTGGACTACCGTACCCCGCCCTCCTACCGTACCTCGAGCACCGCCAGCAGCTTGTCGGCCGTATCGATCGGATGGTCGCAGGGCACGTGCTTGACGGGCTGGTGCTGGAAGGGAAAATCGATTGCTACCGTATTTCTCAATTTACTGTGGAAGATTTTACCAAATGATTCTGCATGTGAGGCCATGTTGACTGGTTTCTCGAATGCCCCACTGACCCCTCAAACTATTCTGATCCTCCAAACTATCACGCGATTCGTTTCACCAACAACAAAGTTGCCATAATCATTGCTGCCCCACTGACCCATACTATCGGCTCCTCGTGTCCTTCTTCTCCTTCCTCTCCTTCCTCCTCTCCATTCTCATCCGCTTCCTCCTCCATCGCCTCTTGCTCCTCTTCTCCATCCTTCTCTGCCATGTCTGAAAATGCATTCATTGCAGCCGAGGAATGTAAAATATATTATCATTTAGAGATATCGTTCATCTTTGTTTAGAATCGTACGAAGAAACTATCAACGGGGAACTACCCATCGACAAACATTGTCTCGATGGAGCACAAAATAGTATAGTAAAACAGTAATAAAATAATTAAAAATACTAATTAACATACCCTCGCCCTTCACGTTCCTCAGCTGCTGCACCACCTCGGTCGCTCTCTCCTCGACGAGCGGCACTGCGAATTAGGTTTATTAACGAAATTAATTAATCATTGTCTCATTGTCTTACTGTTGCTAATTGCTGTCGTGTTCTTATGCAAAGATTCTCATTCTCACTTTTCACAGCGATGTTTCACTGTCAGGATATCAGCCTCACACACCGATCATATCATTGATAACGAGTTAGACGTGAGTAAAAAAACTATCTCTTCTAACTTCACCTTTTTCTCCTTTCACATGCTTCAATACTCCCATAACAACTTCGCAGCCCAGTTACAATGCTCATACGACTCACCTCCGACCAGTCTGGCCATCTCCCTCGCGACCTCTGCCGCGTCCCTCCCGTCGTCCTGCAGCAGGCGTTGCAGCTGCGCCAGGATGGCTGCAGCCTCCGGCTGCTGCAGCGGAGCCTGGCTGCCGTCGGGCGACACGTCGGCGCTTGGCTGCAATAAATGTCTTATATTGAACACTAACGAGCGAACCTATTAGCAACCTTTGTTGTATGTTTCGTACACGGATCTTGCACCAGTCCTAGGCAGCCTCTTCTCATTTAGGAACAAAATTTTACTCGACATCTGCCAATTTTTATGATTTTCGGTGAATTACTCTATCCTAGCAGGAGAACAAGTGTTTCTCGGTGTTTCCCTGTATGACCCCAACGACGCCCCTACAGACCTACCGGGATTATGGTGATGTCGTCGGCGAACAGGATGTGCCGCTTGGCGCTTCGGCGCTGCGAGAGGGGCGTCGCGTCGTCCGCTGCGGCTGCGTCGTCCGTGGCTGCATCAGCAGCCGTTGCAGCAGGAGCTGCAGATGCAGTCGCAGCACTGGCTGCAGCTGCTGCAGCAGCCGCAGCTCTCGCCTCCTCCTCAACGGCTCTCTTGCGAGCTGCAAAGATAGATTTTTTTAAAAATCAATGGGTGAATTCAATAGCAAAGTTGATCGCATCTGTTTTTTAAAATAATAAATTCGAGTATCACTACGTTCTTCTTTTCTACTCCTCACAATCAGCCACTAAAAATTGTTAACACGAGGAAATGCTCACCGTTCTCATCGTCAGCTGTTGCAGCAGGTGCAGCAGCCGGAGGGGCTGCCGCAGTCGCTGCAGCTGCTGCAGCAGCTCTCGCCTCCTCCTCCTCAGCCGCTCTCTTGCGAGCTGCGAAGATTGATTTTTCTTTAAATACTCGATGATTTCCGCTCTAGGCGGAGTTATCATACAGGCGTATATTTGTCGTCAACTTACATCAAAACCTTCATCACCGTGTCAAGGGATGAAAAGGGCCCGAGGGCATACTCACCGTTCTCATCGTCAGCAGCTGCTGCAGCTGCTGCAGCATCAGAAGCTGCATCGACAACTTCAGCTGCATCAGTCGCAGCAGACGAAGGCGCTGCGGGGACAGTCGCAGCTGCAGCCGCAAGCAACCACTCGACGTCTCTCTTGCGAGCTGCGAAAATTGCACACATTTTCTCGTTTCATTTTTCCATCTTCTCATTTGCCCAAGTCTCGATATTGCTCACCATCCTCATCGTCATCAGCAGCATCGACAACTTCATCTGCAGCAGTCGCAGGAACTGCAGCTGCAGCTGCTGCAGCAGCTCTCGTCTCCTCCTCAGCGGCTCGCTTGCGAGCTGCAACAATTCATATGAACTTTCTTACAAATCGGCGCTTCATCAACACTTCAATAGCTTGAAAATGCTAATTGTAAGGTTCCTGATATCGAACCTTTCTTCTAGCACATATGCTCATATTGCTCGTTCGCTACCATCTTGATTCCGGGAATCACTCACCGTTCTCATCGTCAGCAGCAGCTGCAGCTGCTGCATCAGGAGCTGCATCGACATCTTCAGCTGCAGCAGTCGTGGAAGCTGCAGTAGGTGCAGCCGGAGGACTCGCAGCTGCAGCAGCTAGAGCAACCAGCCACTCTGCGTCACTCTTGCGCGCTGCAAAGATTCGCATGAACTTCCTCACAAATCTTCGCTTCATCAAGACTACAACAGCTCGAATAGCTGTTGATCCTGATATCGAATCACTGTCAGACGACTACTTTATCTCTCCCCTTCTCGTACGCTAAACTTGTCGATACCGGGAAGCACTCACCGTCCTCATCGTCATCATCAGCAGCTGCAGCAGCAGCTGCAGTCGCAGGCTTCTCGATGATCGTCACCTCCTCGTCGTCGTCCTCATCCGACGTCTCCACGACGATGACGGCTTCTGAAGGGCGAGCTGCAGGAGCTGCAGTCGCAGCCGTAGCCGCTGCTGCAGCAGCTCTCGCCTCCTCCTCAGGGGCTCTCTTGCGAGCTGCAAAGGGTAGTTTTGCAGTTTTTCAGGGGCCACAAACAACGAAAGAAAGTGTGTATGCGCCTCAAATACCCTCTATTTCTCACCATTCTCATCGTCAGCAGTCGCAGCCAGCGTGGAAGCTGCAGCAATCACTGCAGGAGCCGGAGGCAATGCAGCAATGGCTGCAGCTGCAGCAGCTCTCGCCGCGGCCTTCCGTCGAGCTGCGAAAACTGTATTAAGCTTCCACCATCGCTGTTGGGACTTTCGTATTTAGACCTAAAGCTCCTCTCACCATTCTCATCGTCAGCTGCAGCTGCACTTGCAGCACTCGCTGCAGGAGCTGCAGCCGGAGGTGCTGCACGGGCTGCAGCATCCTCCACTTCATCCTCCTCCGACGTCTCGACGATGACGAAGGCTTCTGAAACGCATTTGAATATTTATTTAAACAAATATCAACAAATAGCCACTTTCGAGAAATCCAGATAACACGGGTTTTCTGTAAGAGTGTAGGAAAATGAGGACCATTTGCCGCCAGGAAAAATTTTGTGTCTCCGATTCCGATCAAAGTTGGTCAGTAGGACCCTTTGAGGAACTCTTTAAGATATTTCCACTTGTCTTGGTCAAATTTGCATATTATCGATTTTTATGATCCAAAATTTCAAATGGCCATAAGTCGCTTCATTTTCATCGTACAGCGAGTTTAAACATACCGTTCAATTGGTATTCACGATCCCTACAAATAACTCAATTAGACCCTTGACCGGAAACATCGTCTTCGGGGTTAATATTACGAAAAACTGATTTTACGCATATAAAAGCAGGCATAACTCGAAAAAATGCCGAAAACCCCTTCGATATTATTGTTTAAAAAGATTCTCCGGACCCGATTACGGGTTCCTACGCAAGCCATTTTGCGTATTTCTGTCCCCTAAATACCGCTTACTAGGCTACTTTCGGGACTTAGTCGTTTTTTCTCCAAAACTTCAATTGATCATAAGTGGCTTCAAAATGGTCCAATTTCAATTTTCTAAAAACTGGCATGTAGGTAATTCAAAGACTAGAAAATTAAGTTATGAGCACCAAATCGATAGGATAATCATTTTTTGAGTTATTCTTCGAAAACTCATAAAATCACC
>LS517587.1:1034262-1044946 GCA_900490845.1 Pristionchus japonicus | reverse complement strand
GGTGATTTTATGAGTTTTCGAAGAATAACTCAAAAAATGATTATCCTATCGATTTGGTGCTCATAACTTAATTTTCTAGTCTTTGAATTACCTACATGCCAGTTTTTAGAAAATTGAAATTGGACCATTTTGAAGCCACTTATGATCAATTGAAGTTTTGGAGAAAAAACGACTAAGTCCCGAAAGTAGCCTAGTAAGCAGTATTTAGGGGACAGAAATACGCAAAATGGCTCGCGTAGGAACCCGTAATCGGGTCCGGAGAATCTTTTAAAACAATAATATCGAAGGGGTTTTCGGCATTTTTTCGAGTTATGCCTGCTTTTATATGCGTAAAATCAGTTTTTCGTATTTTTAACCCCGAAGACGATGTTTCCGGTCAAGGGTCTAATTGAGTTATTTGTAGGAATCGTGAATACCAATTCAACAGTATGTTTAAACTCGCTGTACGATCAAAATGAAGCGACTTATGGCCATTTGAAATTTTGGATCATAAAAATCGATAATATGCAAATTTGACCAAGACAAGTGGAAATATCTTAAAGAGTCCCTCAAGGGGTCCTACTGACCAACTTTGATCAGAATCGGAGACACAAAATTTTTCCTGGCGGCCGGCATTCCTACACTCTTACAGAAAACCCGTGATAACATCAATTCTACACAGTGCAGTACAAGGCAAATAACAGTTTCTCACCCTCCATCTCCTCTTCTCTCTCCTGCTGCTCCCGCTGCTGGTTTCGCTTCTTCGGGGCGGGGCTCGCATGGTCTGCTGCAGCTGCAGCCGCGACGCCTGCAGCACCTCTGGGCGTCCGCTCGGCCGCTCGCTTGCGCGCTGCTGGAGGGATTGAGCACATTATCAAGAATAATAGCAATCCCCAAACTGATTCAGCGTCGATAACGGATGCATCCACCTCCTCTAATTTGAGAGTTTTGATAGGAATACACCCTGTGGCCCAGATCACTTCCTATGAACCCGGAAAAGAGTGACCGAGAACGGAACACAGGTAATTGTTCATTGAATGAAAAAAAAATTTCTGCTATGAATTTCAGCCCAAACCATGCACTTCCTTGTTAGAAAAGTCATTTCTCAATCCATCCTCCACTCACCGCTCTCAACCCTCGCATGCACGCGCACGCGCTCGTCCTTCTCGGGCGAGGGCGTCTCGTCGAAGAGGTCTGTTAGTGTTAATTAATAAGCATAATTAATTAACTAATTCCCACGCCATGCCACGCCTTCCATGATAATTAGTATGATTAATTAATTAACTAATTATCAATAATTGATCACGCATAAATCCAAGCTTTCTCACCATCCTCGTTGCGTCTCTGCTGCTGCTGCAGCAGCTGCAGCTGCCCTCTCTCCCTCTCCGCTGCCTCCTTTTGCAGCTGTGCCTTGCGGGCTGCAGCTGCAGCTGCTGCTGCAGCCGCATCATCATCCTTCTCCCGCTTCACCGGCCGTTCCGCCCTCTTCTCGGGTGAGACTGCAAGAAGATTAGAAATTGCACATTTACTTTCTCTCTCTCCCTCTAATCCAATCGCAATTAATGATCTCCCGCCTCGTTAATTAACTAATTAATTAATTAACTAATTATTTAACTAATTTAACCCACCGATCTCCTGCTTGATCGGCACGACGTCGTCGTCGGAGGAGATGTCGAATATTTCGTCTGCAATTAATTAATTAATTATTTAAATAATTAATTACATAATTATTAATAGACAAACTTACACTCATCATCCGCTGGTCGCTGCTTCTTCTTCGCCGCAGCTGCTGCAGATGCTGCAGCCTCGCGCTCGGCGGCTTTCCTCTGAGCTGCAACAATCGAATTCGAAAAAAAACTTCAAAGGCTTTGACCTTAAAATAACCATGAATCGATGACACTGTCAAGCAAAGATCTTCAAGTGAAGGCTCATGGAGCTCCCCGGCGAAGTGAAACCTCACCTCTCTCTCCAATCTGCCTCTTCGACAGCCATCCCTCGTCGTCCGACAGATTCGAGAAGACCTCGACTGCAAATAATTAATTAAATAATAAATATATTTAAAAAGAAAATAAATCGAATATTCCAAACAACCGATCACTGCTCACCATCCTCATCCCTTCTCTTCTTCCTCCTCCTCTCTTCCCTCCCTCTCTCCTCCTCCTCATCCCTTGCAGCTGCAGCCGCTGCAGCCTCGAGCTCTGCGGCCTTCTGGCGTGCTGCAAGAAAATGAAAATTATTATTTAAAAAAGATATATTTGTTTTAAAACATCCGCCTTCGTGACTTGCAGCTCTCAAAATCTCACACCACAAATTTACAATATCTAATCCCCTCACCTCTGGCCGCCTTCCTCTCTGTAATCTCTCTCTCTTCATCAAAAGATTCTATTGGATCACTAAACCCCTACAAAATACGTAATTACGTCATCTGAATTCAGGGGTCGAGCCAGGAATACAGAAACGCGCAAACTCCTCTCACCTCTCTTCGCCCATACTGTTATGCGATCAGTCAAGAGAATAATCGGGGCAACAAATGCAGAATGTCTGATCCTCTCACCTCTCGCCGCCTTCCTCTCCGCAATCTCTCTCTCTTCATCAAAAGATTCTATTGGATCACCACTTCAAAAATACACTATTACGTCATCTGGATTCAGAGGTCGAGCCTACAGAAATGCGCGAACTCCTCTCACCTCTCTCCGCCCACACTGTTATGCGATCTGTCTAGAGAATAAGCGGGGCAACAAATTCACAATGTCTGATCCTCTCACCTCTCGCCGCCTTCCTCTCCGCAATCTCTCGCTTCGACAGCGTTGCCTCGCCTTCGGGTGAACTGGAGGAGAGAGTGTCTGCAAATATCAGATAATCAACAGCTCCAACAAGAACTAACAATCACAATTTCCTTGCAAATCTGAATAACCCCCCTGACCATGGATTCACCCTTAAAAACCAAAACTCAGACGAGCATTTCCTCAAGCAAGCACGTATCTCAGTGCCAATCACAGGCGAAAAAACAAGTTTGCTAATAATCGCAAATTCCTCACCATCCTCATCCCTTCTCTGCTTCTGCTTCTTCTTTCTCTCCCGGCGTCTTCTCTGCTCGTCATCGGATGAATACTCTACAAATTTATCTTATTATAAAAATAAGTAATGAAACAGATCCTTAACAAACTAATCAAGAAATCCTAACCATCCTCCTCTCTTCTCTTCGTCTTCTTCTTTCTCTCCTTGTGCCTTCTCTCCTCCGTCTCCTCTCGCTGCTCTCGGGCTGCAACTGCAGCAGGTTGCTGTCGCTGCTGCACCGGGTTGGAGCTGCTGCTCCCGCGCGACGACCCAGACGTGGCTGCAGTAGCTGCAGCTGCAGCAACGGCGGCTCTTCTCCGGGCTGCGAAAAGCCTTTATGACTCAGCGGTACGCCATACCAACAACTTCAATCGTTTCATAAAGCAGCCCAAAAGATTTATAGCTCACACGTTGAACATATTGGGAAAAGGAGAAAATATCACTACTTGTGGAATTGTCATCACGGTTCTGGAATGAGTGAAACGTATTTAAGATCACCCTTCCATAAATAAAACTAATAGAAGATCCCCTCACCGATCTCAGCCTTCTTCGCTGCCACTCGTCTGGCCTCGGTGTCGTCGGAGTGAGGGTATACGTTGTCTGCAAAACATCGTTTGTTATGAAAACATCAAAACAACAACATCAACAACAACAACAACAACAATCAAGCACTGTTCACCCTCCTCCTCCTGCTCGCGTTTCACCATCATCTGCTTCTTCTTCTGCGGACGACTTCTCTGATCATCATCGGAGGAATTGGCGTCGTCTGCAAATATTATTTCGCTGTTTTGACAACAAAAAACATCAAAACAACAAAAACAATCAAACCCTGCTCACCCTCCTCATCTCTTCTCATCATTTGCTTCCTCTTCTGTCTTCTCTCGCCGTCGTCGGAGGAATTGGCGTCTGCACACCATCAAATTGTTATTGGTTTCATATTATGTTGTTTTCATAACAAAAACATCAAAAAAACAACAACAACAACAACAACTGCTCACCCTCCTCAACGCGTCTCATCGTCATCTTCTTCTTCTTCTGCTGACGTCTTCTCTCCTCGTCGTCGGAATGATCGCTGAGGTCTTCTGAAAATGTTCTATTTTTTTATTCCAGTATTCAAACTGAAGCGAAACTAGGTTACAAATAGAACAGAACCGGCAAAGCTGGTAAGAATTGACAACAAAGGAACATTCTAAAGAAACGCTAGAATCACATCCAAAATTCTTGGGAACGGAAGCGCTATAAGGACAAGTGATAAGCGTCCCTTATTGGGTCTCAATTAATTTTGCAGGGGGTGCCTGTGGGTGTGAAATGAGACTAATCATGGAGATGAAGAAGCACCCGAAAGAGACTTTTGAGGGTCCATTTTATTATTATTATTATTATTATTATATCTAAACATCCACAACAGCTCACCCTCCAACTCCCTCTCCCTCTGCTTGCGCTGCTGCAGCTGTGCTGCACGGGCTGCAGCCTTGGCTGTATCAACGGGCAGCTGCTGCTGCAGCGTCCGGCGCTGATTTGGCGTCGGCGACGGCGGCGAGGGCTCCGCAGCAGCTGCTGCAGCTGCAGCTTCCGCAGCTGCAGCTTCCGCAGCCTCTGCATCGGCCAGTCCGCGACGCGTCAGCGACGGGAAGCTGCCGGGCGTCGCGGCCAGATCCGCCGTCGGGTCCAGCTTGTAGAGGAGGTAGTTGCGGCGCACCAGCTTCTGACGGTACGGCGTCTCGTTCGGGTCTGCAACACAAGCCATATCAATTGCCAAATTTAACAAAATCCTTTTTTTTACTATAACTAGATATACTTATCACAAAGAACACTACAGACTATGCCGCGATTGCTGACGTTTCCCGTTATAATTTGAATTTTGAACTAGAGCAGTACAGTTTTCCACTTTCGCCTCGTGGTTGAGTGCTTCCCAACTCTCCCAACTGCTTCACCACTCATATCTCTTCTCGATCTCGATCAATAATCAATAAACAAAATCAGACTTTACTAAATCGGTATTCGGGTCCATAATGCCCATTTCCTATTTGTTAGCTGGTGATTCAGTGCTGCCCAACTCTCCCAAACCCTCACCTCTTATATCCCTCCGCGTGCCTCCGGGCGTGCGCAGTACCGGCGACAGGTTGGCGCGCTTGTTGCGATCCGGATCTGCGCAGGGGTTATCGATTACTCGTTGAACTTTGACCTACCGTAACCGTTTCTATCCCACAATACGCATCTCCTCACTCCCACATGCACGACCCCGATGCCCGTGCAGGAGCGTCATTGTCAGCTCACTACCGTACTCCCACCCCTCGCTACCGTATCCCAATTCTACCGTACCCCCTTTCTACCGTACACTCACCCTCATAATCACTGTCCCTCGATATGTGCAGCATCGTAACGTCTCCCTCCTCCTCCTCTTCGTCATCCTGCTCCCTCGTCTCTTCCGCCTAGAAAATGCGAATCGATAATCCAGGAAAACAACAGATAAATCGATAATGCAGGCGTTTCATGATAATCGATAATCCAGGTATTTCGTGATAATCGATAAATCGATAATCCAGGTATTTCGTGATAATCGATAAATCGATAATCCAGGTATTTCATGATCATCTCTTCTCATCGTCCACTCTTCGACCAGAGAGAAGCTAACAAGCGAGCGAAATGGATAGGCAATTATCCATATTTCCGAGCCTTCTTCGATTTTTGGCCCAGCTAGACCTCGTTGAGCGAGAAGTAACTCTGTGCGAATAGTCTACGTCATATGCCACCACACCGCCGGCGACCCAAGGAAGATAGCCGTGGTGGCCTGGGCACCCATGACCCTGCGCAGACCACCACGGGTATGTTCCTTGGGTCGCCGCCAGCCCTTGTAACCTATTTCCTTTAGCCTTACCTCCTCGTCGCCGACGGCCATCTGCTCCTCTTCCTCTTCGTCGTTGTCGTTGACGACGGCGGGTCTCGCCGCGACCGTACTGTAATCGATAAGTCAATCGATCGATAATCGATTATTCACGAGTCTCACGGGTAGTACAAAAAGACCAGGAATTCCCTTTCAAACATAGTTTCGCGGGCATAACCCATAGAGAAGTTTTCAACTCTAGTTACCCAAGAAGAGCGTAGGGGTTACTTACGCATCTTACTAGCCTATCTTACTATCATACGTCGGACGATATAATAAACAATATTTATTAGAATTTATCTATTGTTAATATTATTATTGTTATTATTTGTATTAATACTTACGTTTTCTCCCGGTAGCACTTCACTGAGCCGTTCTCGTGGAAGACCACATCGAAGCCACGGAACGTTCGCACGATGCTGTATTTTATTAATTAAATTAAAATATATTTATTTAAATAAACAAATAAATAGCATCAAGTTGGGCCCGTCTAGCAGTAACATCGTAGCTGCCGAAGATTCAGAGATGGAAAGGGTGGGAGGATTTTATGGTATGGAACTCATACCATGGGAAATTTTGAGGTGGATCGGGTAAATTTTTAGCTTTTCCTAGCGTGAAAGTGGTTTTAAAACGTGATCAGGCAATCCATAGCAGGCAAGAAAATCATAAAAAATGGCGTAAAAAATTAACTAATGTATGAAAATAGTGTTATTGGGGAAAATTTTATATACACCGATCTCTTGCTCTAAAATTGGCCTTGAAAAAACTCATACCTTGGGAATTTTTGACCCCGCCCATGCAAAAATCGCCATTCAAAAAACTTATACCATGGGAATTTTTAGGGTTCCAAATTTACCTTTCCATCACTGCCGAAGAATCACAACGAATATTGATATAAATAAATATAAAATATGCAAACTCACAAGTCGCAGTCACCTTGCTTCAGCCTGTTCTTGTACATTTTGTGCAGGTAGAGCACCTGCAACAGATAGGTTTCTTGCGAGACTTAAGGCATTTTTGGTCCTCATTGTAAGCCAATGATTGTGCAGCAGAATCATAACACTCCTAGACCCTTCCTAGTCCAATCGAGCATTCAGAGCAGTCTGATTCCAGCAGCAAAAAAGGGACAAAGAAGTTCCCTCACCTTCTTTTGGCTGACGCCGGGTAGGAGGTGCATCTTTGTCATGAGATAGCGAGCAGACCTGATAACGAGGGACTAATTTATTTAATGTTTGAATATTTTAATAAAAAAAGGGTTCTATGTGTTCCCTCAAAATTGTCTTGTTCACCGTGCGTCTCAGAACACTTTGGAACACAAGTTTTGTGAGTTTAAGTGAAAATGCTGGACCACAACCGACTCGACCGCTCCGGATGGCGCGTGCGGTCGAGGAATGCGCGCTGCCCAACTCACTTCGTGGCCAAGGCGGACACGGTGTGCTCGCAGCGGGCCGGGCCTTTCATGAACTTCTGCTGCTCCTCGAATTTCTTCCAGATCTGCCAAGAAAATGAGATCAGTCAATTATTTAACATGGAAAGGCAATATAACAACATTAGAAGTTATCAAGATTTCTAATGACACATGATATTACTATGTGCAAGGAAATGAGATCAATTTAGGCGTTCTGAAGCATAATATAAGGCACGATTGAAACGCAACCGAGGAACGGAAGTCAAGAAGCGCCAGAATATCCACGTAGCCAACAAATGACGAAAAAACGAAGGAAACACAATCATCACAATCGTTTAGACCAGGATCGAGAAACCTGGCTATTTCCTATCCTTTCAAAAGGTTGGGCATACGTGAATTTCACGAATAAACATAATTAATAACATTGTAAAACGTACAATGTTGCCCTTGGGCGTCATTGCCATCTCCCTGTTCTCATGGTTGGACGATCGAAGCATTCTGGAAATTGTTTTACATAATTAATAAATTATAATCAAACAAAATTATGAAACTACTCGTCTCGTTTGGAGCGACACTGAATCAAATTTTCGACGAATAACCAGCAAAAACACGGGCATGTTTTCGAATTTTCCATATTTTTCGACGAGCCTTTTCATCTCTGATTCAAGATATCGTCATGCAATCAGAGGATGTCAACTTCTTGCGTTGATGGGAAACCTCCTCATATTGTGTTCCATACCTGTATAAAAAGTTGACCATAGCGAGGTAATCGCTGTTTTCCCATTTGTTGCGATTGCCTCGTGGAGACGGCATCTGCGATCGATCGATAACGGATGGTACAGTATTCACAGTATGGATGATACGGTAATCAATCGATCGATAACGGATGGTACAGTATTCATAGTATGGATGATACGGTAATCATTCGATCGATAACGTATGGTATAGTAATCATGCGATCGATTTCGGATGATACGGTAATCAATCGATCGATAACGGACAACACCGTACTCAGATAAGAGTTAACGGACGACACGGTAATCAATCGATCAACCTTCCCAAATTTTCTTAACAGGTACACACACATGGGGACATAGACCACACACCCAGATTAGATCCAAAAAATATTTTAAAATCTTTATCCTCTTCTCAAAAAACTCGTCCCAGGCATAAACACACACCGAGCGGCTCTCGAGAACAATTTAGACAAAGAAAATATATGTGAAAATGCCAAAAACGAAGCACCTATGGCTGAGAACTATCGCGTGATTGATATCTTTGAGCAAAACAGATTCGTAAAATGGTGAGCAATGGTATATTTCAAAGGGACTAGGTAAACAATAGACTAGTAATATTCTCTGTTAAACATGCTTATAATACAACTCAGGAAATGAAAACGGGGGTTACAATGTGTGAGATATTATTATCAAAATACAGCGAAATACTCTACAAACTACTTTTCGATCGATAATTCAGGGAAGTCTCTTCGGCTTTCTGGATAGGAGAAAGACGGGGTGCAACGAGGGAGAAATGACACGTTTTGAGGGGGTCGATCGATCGATCAACAGATCAGTGATGAGATTATGGTACTTTTCTGATCCTACAGTAATCAATGGGGGTACTGTAGACAGGGACGGTATACGGTAGGCTACCGTAGTCTACTCGACGTCGCTGTCGCTGTTGTAGACGACGCTCACGACCAGCGACTCCATCGCCTTGCCCAGCTCGTCTACCGTATCCAGCAGCGACTGCATTCTCTCGCCTGGAAGCAATCGATCGATAATTACAGCAAAATACCGTCTCCCGCACCATGGGTACACTTGTCGGCATACTCCTCCAATAGAGTATACTTTCCTACCCTAATCCAGTCATCATGGAATCAATCATCATCTTTCTAGGCTACAGTATCCCCTCCTGCTACCGTACCTCGCGCGTCCTCTCCTCCCCTCTCGGCCGCCTCTCGCAGGCCACCGTTGGCAAGCGCCGCCGCGCCGGTCGCGCCCCTCTCGAGCGTGCCTGCAATATGTACAAATATTGGATGCTCATTAGGGTTATCCGAACGAAAAGTTTCGAAATGAGACTCATTTTGATTGAGTTTCGAATGCGTTTCGTAATTTCGACTCTAATGCTCATCCACTATATTCATGCTTCAACTACGTCTCAAGTACGAAGTGGCGACACGGTTTCAGTTAATTAAGCACAATGAAGAGAAGAAAAAAAACAGTGATACCGTAACCCTACCATACCCCCCCCCCCTCTCACCATTCATCGACCACTCCCGGTCGTCCCTCTCCATGCTGCGGCCGTCCATCAGCTCGTCCAGGCCGACGCGCGACGTCGACGTTTTCTGCTGCAAATGTGAGTCTTGCACCATTTCGTCGAGATTATCATACCCAGCAATCAGTTGGGGATATTATGGACAGGTGAAACTTTAAAAAAAGTGATTTTCTTCAACGGATTTCCACCAGCTAATAGCCGTTTACTCGTTCTGCGCTACTCTACTCCTCTATATTCCTCTCCCAAACTAGCATACCGCCTACTGTATTCTGCCTCCTACAGTTCCCCGCCTACCGTATCCTATCCCTACCGTACCTGCTCGATCAGCTTCTTCACCCTGCTCAGCTGCAGCTCGAGCTGCTCGTTCTGTGCAGCGAGGATCCTCGACCGGCTCTCGAGCCGGGATTGGTGCAGGCGAAGCGCGCGCGCCTCCTCCTCCACCTGGCAATTAATTAATTAGTTAATTAAAATAATTAGCATAATAAGTAAGTCATTCAAATAACGATGAATCGTCTACTATCAAATGCGCTCCAGCACAAGTGATTTTACGCAACCTGTGCAGCGTCTGGTTGCCTGGTTGCTAGTTTATTGCAATATTTCAATTTGATGCACAGTTTGCGTTTCACCACTTCTACTTCTACAAATATACAGGACTATTTCAATCGTCATCGTCTGCTTGCCATAAATAAGCAATCATCAATTATTGGAACGTTAGTTCCCGTGAAATCATATTCGCACGACTTCATCCTACAACGTTTCACCATCCCTACTAGCACCATTAACTTCGATTACTCTAGTATCATTTTCGTGTCGCAAAAATAATTCAACTAATCAAGAAATTAAAATAACAATAATAAATAACCCACGTCATTCGTGCTCGCCGCAGTATGCAGCGTCGGGACACTCGCCCTCTGACTCGCTGTGCCCAGCCTCTTTAGCTGCTCTAATGTACACTAACCTATCTTTTGCGAGCAACGCAAATCAAAACCCGGCATATCAAGATTTCAGTCATCCTATTACCCCCCAACATACCTGTCCACGCCGGCGGCGTGACAACTGACGGTCATGCCCGTCACTTG
>LS517587.1:1014379-1032487 GCA_900490845.1 Pristionchus japonicus | reverse complement strand
TCATGCCCGTCACTTGGCAAAAAGGTCACTCGCCGCCAGCCCTGGACAGGTATGCCCCCAATGTTCCTGTGACGCTGTTTCAACCAATGGTGGGCTGATATCTTGCCAGGCCATCAGGATACGGAACCCCGTAAGGAAGAAAATATAATTTGCGTACTTCCGATATAGTGTGCTACAAATTTTTGCGCAACTCCCAAGCAGATATTTTCCGATTTTTGCGGGACCCTCTCCTCACTAGCGGAAGTTAGCCCACCATTGGTTTCAACTATTACTTACATCATTCGTGCTCGCCGCCGTATGGAGCGTCGGGACACTCGCTCGCTGACTCGCAGTGCCCAGCCTGGGCAGGGTGCGCGAGCGACCTTCTCGGTCCAGCAGCGGAGAGGTCGCCTCGGACGGGTTGCCTTAATAAGGAGTTTATTAATTAAACACTTAATTAAGCAATTTAAATAATTGGAAATAAATTAGGAGCATGACCAGAGGGTAAACTTGTGAAGTCGCTCAGATTGCACCGGAGACATTTACAAAGCATGATTTATGAGGCTATGGGGCTGACGGACAGATTCGCCATCAGAAAATAGTGGTTTCATCACTGCTTCAAGTGATACTAGTTAGGATCGAATCACTAGAAGTGGCGAGATGGGAAGTGTGAAGGAAAGTTTAAATTTGATAAGACAACATACTGTTTAGCCTAGTCCACAAAGACATAATTGAGTCATAGTGATTCGATTTGTGATGATCAATGACCAGGAAAAATCAATGCTTCCGTACCTCGATTCCTTGAATACTCCGAGCCGCCGCGCGGCCCCGCCGACGGGTCCCTGCAAGAGCCCGTTACAGTACTTTCTACCGTACTCCTCTCAATCAAATATCGATCCCCCTCGAACCTCTCGAGATTCGGCTGCGACTGCATGGTTCTCTTCCTCTTCTCGACCTCCCTCTTCAGCTCCATGTTCTCCAGCTGCAGCCGCTGCAGCAGCTGGTCCAGCTCATCCTTCTGCATCGCCTCGACCTTAATTAATTAAATTAGTTAATTAAGCTAATTAGGTTCATTAATTAGGCCCATTATCAACTTATTGACAGTACTTCTGCATCGCCTCGACCTAGAATAATTAGGCTAATTAGCTAATTAATTAAGCTTATTAGATTAATTAGCTCAGCCACTACCAATCATATAAACACATTGAACGAGTGATGGAACGTTTAGGAACCCGAACAAAAAAGTCATCAAATGTTCTGAGACGTGCCCCTAACATAGCCACAAAATATTTTTCAAAGGGTTCCTAAACGCGAGTTCCTAAACATCCCATCACCATTGAACATATTTTCTTTTATCGATCGAACTACCGTATCCCTGATCTACCATAATCCCTCACATCCATGCATCCTCCGACACATCCGAGGAAGGCTCTGCGCAGGCGGGCGCGCGCTTTTTGCAGCATTTCTGGAGCCGGAAATCAGCTTGGAATACTATGAATAGGGCGCGACGAGACAATGATATTGATTCGGAAATACGATGCAAAATCCAAAAATAACAAAAATGATTTGTATCAACTAGGATGGACAAAGCACAAAAGCAGGCGGTTCGGATCAAATAAAGGACGAGAGGAGGAAAAAGAGGAGATAAGCACCGGAACAAACAATACTGTTATGGCGCCTTGGAGCCGTCAGAGGGCGTCTCACACTTCGACTTGATCTCTCATTTCTCTAACTCGCTAGAGAGCACTGATAACAAACAGAGTAGAAAAAAGGAAATAATGTCACTTCGGAACAAGCAAAGGTGACAAATCGCTAAACCCCTGAGCCGGATCGGAATGAATCAGCTTGGCTTGTCCATTTCTGATCGAGAAAAGCCTACTCGAGTACCAGAGCTATCGCAAACAGAGATAGATATCAGAGCGAGAAACGCGCCTATCCAAACACAAAGTGCAACACTGATGAGGCGGGTTCCATGATCAGGTTTCCAATCTCGAAATCCTATCAATAACCTTCTCATAATCGCCCCGGTTCACGACCACATGGCGCGCAGAGAGATAACAAGAAAACAGGGCGAGGAACCGGACTGGTCAGCGAGAGATGGTGATAATATGGGAGGGGCGAGGCGTCAACATATTTTCATTGATAAGAACGCGATATTAAAGCTCTGAAACTAGGAAGCAGCAAGACAATAGGAGGATAATTAGTCGATAGGGAACAAGGAATGCGCAGTTTCACCGGAAGGAGAAAGTGGAGAATGAAAAGAGGAGAGGTCAGGCGCTAATTGGAATAGTTCACAGAGAGATTGCTCGAGGGATTTATTTTTAGCTAGAGAAGATTGAATAGAAGAAATAAGAAACAATAAATATTTGTTTTGTCAGCAAAGTTGAACAAGAATTAACTGAAAGAACAATTTGAGTATCACAACCTTGTGAAACATGAACGCAATTCAGGAAAATGTTAGAGCTGCAAAGAATAGAGTAAGAGACAGACAGGCAACTCAAGAGATATCACAACCAGATGCAACTCGACTCTCACTGCCCTCGATTATTTACTGCGCTGGGAACGCCCTCGTCAATGTCTGATCATTTCCGCCCCCTTTATCTGCTCGATTACTCGTCATGTTTCCCTCGTAAATTGCACTCTGAACTGGTCACATTTCTGGCTGGTAGAAGGAGTGTTGGAGCACACGAAATAGATAGACATGTTGATTGCCCATTGGCGCCATTCAAAAGTGCGACGATAGCTCAAACAAACCGCGAAAAGAGGCGAAAAAAGGTGTTAGAGACCACACACTCCTTTTGACCCGCCCTGCCATCTTTAGACTCGACCTGTTTTGTGGTTTGAAACAACTAATAATTGTGTAACTACGAAAGTTACAAAATTAAAAAGACACTGTTTAATTACGTTTCATCGCTCGCATAACTGTCTCCATCCTGGTTTACTCCAATTAATATCAAGCTCTTAATAATAAACAAAGCATACTAGGTCAAACCAGGTTTCTCTCGCCACTGCTGCTTCAAAAACAAATTAATAAACAGCCACCCACACGTTTCAGGCATAGGATAACTTCACCCTGATAGGTTAGCACTAATAATACGCCGAATGTCCATAATGTATCGAAAAGTAATAGTTCAAACAAGCCCCCGAATCATTTAAAAATCGCCAATAAACAGCCACTCACTTGGTTCATCATCTGGATGGGCGAGGTCGGCGGGTCGCGCGGCGCCGCCGGCTGCGCGACTTCATGGGCGGAGAGTTCGCCCAGTCGAGCTGCGGCCGCCGATGACCTACAAATTAAATAATTAACAAAAACAACTAATTAAAACTCGTAAACACGAAAAACAAAGCCACAAACCGCGCGAAAAACGGACGAAAACGCGTTTTCCCTGTTTCGGGCGATCGCTAACTGATCAATCAATAAAGCAGCATACCTCGAGTGGAGCGGGCCGGTCGCAGGGTTGGTCTGGGCGACCGACGGAGCAGCAAGAGGCTTGCCCTCCTCTCCCAACTGCAATTACAGACGGGATTAGTCAAATGAGTACCGTAATCGGCGTCCCTCATTCGATGGGCGATCAGGGACTGATTTTATTATTTACCATATTTTAAATTTGATCGATCATTTTATATATTGTATTATATTTTTAATAATGAAGTTAAATACCTCGATCGGGAGATAGCCGAGGTGCCTCTTGCTTCCGGTCAGCTTATTCTTGACGATTCGTCCGAAATCTCGCACATCTTCGCCAGATGTGGTCTGAACAATATTTTATTTCTCTTTCAATCTCTAGATCATCTCTGAGAGTGTTTGAAATGCACCGCACATTCACAAGTTGAGTACATTTCGAAATAACTTCTGTATTGAACAAACTCTCTCATTAGCATGATAGCTCACAAGAGCATGTGAAGAATCAGACGCTCATGTCTGCCAGACGGAAAGAATGAGCAATGGCATAATCGACTGATGATGTACGGTAGACTAGCTATCAATGCTCTACCGTAACCCTACTCTACCGTACTCACCGGCGTGGAGTACTCCTGCATCGGGTGCTTCAGTTTGTGGTTCTTCGACGTTCGTTGCGAGAAGAAGCAGTTCTGTAATGAGGACACGGTACGCTACTGTAGAAAATTGATTACGGTAGCATGATCAATCGATATTCCACCGTACTTCTGATCTACCGTACCTGGCACATGTCGAAGTTGAAGCAGCGCAGGCATCGATATCGCAGCCCGACAATGGGGAACATCTTGCACACGTTGCACTTGGCCTGCGAATCGATATTTGTAGTTGATTGTTACAGTAATGAGCGGATGATCGAGGAGTGATGTTTTCATATCAGTCAATACGCTCTACCGTATCTGTCGTTATACCGTATACCTGATGCTTGGCGAACTCTGCCGTAGCGAATCGATGCATTACAGGAAGCCAGACGAGCGATTGCGGCTCAGCCTTGAGCCAGGTAAGGTACGGAGGAAGGGCGATGGTGGGCGAGAGACGGACCTGAGGGTACGGTAGGGCACTGTAGGGTACGGTATTTATTTGATTGATGTTTGGCCAACAACCGCGTCCAGTGAATTGCTGGTACGATCATTCAGAAGGCTATCAAAGCCGGGTGAAACTCATGCTCATTCGTGGAACAGAACCGAGAGAACTATTCGGGAAAAAAGCGAAACTGATTAGAAGATGAACTCACAGTCTCGAACAGTGACCGCACGGAAGGTTCGATGTTCGTGCCTCCGAAGGCGGCACACTCGCCGACCAGCTTGGGCATCTGAAGAGAGGATATTCCGTAACTATTGCTTCTTCTTCCAGCTCCATCAATACGCTGCGTGAATATTTTAGACGTTCAAAGACAAAATCGTTTCCTTCCGCGAGCTGGCCTGCCAAAGCAGAGCTCTCACGCAGATGTCAAATCACAAACTGACATGAACTAGGTCGTAGAACAACAATGCCATGTGCTTCTGGTCGACGTGATCATTCTGAGCGACGAGAGAGAAGAGGTCTGCAAGATGCGATTATTCAGATTAGAATGGCGATTCATCAGAAATTATGAATTCCTCGAAGAAATTTCTCGAAATGTTTCGGCATCGCTAAATCGTAACGATGCCGAAACCATCGAATTGCCAACTCTAGTCAAAATCTAAAGCAGAAAACAGCTCGATGTGAATACACCATGATATGGAGTTACATTTCCGAAATATTGATGCGCTTGTTCGTCATCCAATTTGATGAAGGACACTCACATCTGTACTTCTCTTCCAGAGTTCCAGCACACAACACAACCAGTGCCACCTTGAAGGACAGCGTGCGAAGGAGACCGTCGCGGCCACTGGAAAGATCGGGATGTTACCTGTCGTCAACTGACGTCAAGTGTCCCCGTTATCCTCAGCTCTAGATTTGGTTATGTTTCATTGACGATTTACAAGGTAGAGTGACGGAGAAAGGCATTATGTTCTTCGAATCGACTAGAATAATAATCGATAATTGCAACTCACGGATCATAGATGTTCAGTACGAGGTTGACGACCAGGTCGATTGCAAGGGAGAGGGATCTGAAGAGGGGACTTCTCACTTTCTATGCACTTTTCCTCCATTCATCATTACTGAGAAGACTATGCAAATTCTACAGGCTCAGGAAAGACATGATTTCGCCGTATTGGAACAAACAGGAACAGTACTTCTACTATCACGCATACGATCTAGCAAAACATCTAGATTTCTTCAGCACGGAATAGTGAGCTCACCTGATGACATGGGGTTGCTGCAGATGAAGTTGCTCATACACGGGCACGAGACAGGTGACCATAGACACTCCCCTATCTAACTGTTGCACTAACCTCTAACTCAGTTCTCCTAGCGCGCACTCTTACCAAGAAACCTCTAGGTGCCAATTCACGTGTCGAAGGATGAGCTCACCTGATGACGTGCGGTTGCTGCAGATGCAGTTGCTCATACACGGGCACGAGACAGGTGACCATCGACTCGAGTGAGATCGATTCCTCCGAGGACAGGTCGAGGCGGGAGAAGGCCTGTGAAAAAGGATTAATGAAGATAAGGTTGCATTTCAAAAATGTATGTTTCACGATGATTACTTTACTCACTCCTCTCAGAATTGTTTGATTTTAGAGATAAATCTTGTATAAAACTTTCGCATAAAACATAACTTTTTCACAGTTCCCTGCTACCATATTCCTACCGATTCCACAATCCATTTCGGCTGCAGTGCCCTTTCACCTCACCTTATTCAACTCATCCAGCGAGATCAATTAGGAAACAGTGTCTCAGCTACCGTAATCCTACCGTTTCCTCAATTCAATCAGCCTGCAGTAATCCTACCGTACCTTATCCAGTTCATCCAACGAGATCAGGTCCAGACACAGTCTCTTCTGCAGGGCTCTCAACTTCATCGCAGTTCGGTAAGCGATGAACTTGACTCGGTTGAAGGTGGCAAGTTCGCGCGAGAGTTCAACCCACGCGGGATGATCCCATTGAGTGCGCTCGGTCTTGTGACTGAAAAGTATGAACTGCTATTGTAAAAGAATAATGAGCGCACTTTAAAACGCCTAAGGCAACGTAACAAATTAGTGACTAAGTCTGGGAAAGCGCGATTTCTGGCCACGCAGGGTGATCCCACTGTGTGCGCTCGGTTTTGTGACTGAAAGGTTGTGAAATTAAAATTAATTTAAGACAAAAATAAGAATTGAAGTCCAGGATCAAAAACACGAAGAATGAACTGTGTTTCAGGATGAATTCAAACTCGAAACCGATTTCTACAAGCAATGGGAGGTAAGCATCGGAATGAAAGATATACAACCGTTAGCCAATACACGTTTCGGACCGAAAAGTGTCGCGATTCATGCAGTGTCATCACTCTCGAATGTTGATCAGTGATTCCATTATGAAGCCAACTCACTCGATATAGTATGGCAACCGATTCGTCGCAGAGACCGCCCTCTGCCAGGGCAGCTGCACGGACTGAGCGAGGAAGTGTTCAGAGGAAGGGCCGAGGTTCTTCAAGGCGTTGGAGATGGCCGCGACGCGGACTCGGGTGGAAGCACGCAGGGAGTCGTATCTAAAGGAGGATCAATATTGTTGCATCATCACTAGGTAACTCTCGATAGAAAGAGGACTGGATGGGAGAGGAGAGTCCAATCGGAGGAAGAACAAGTTTTCATCATCACTAGGCAACTCTGGCTAAAACGAATGAAGCATTGACTTCAAGGAGCCTATCACTAGTGAAGAACAACTGAATTAACAGCTGAAACAGCAAAGTAGTTCAAGAAATTCAAAGGAGTAGCTTTGAAAGGAAGAAAGCTCACCTCTTGTTCACTGCTTCCAGCTGATTCGTGGGGTGCGCATCGAGCGGGGCATCTGCTGCAGAGACGGCTGCAAGAAATCAAGGATCAGATCAAGAGAGGACAGAGAGAGAGATCTAAGGCAAACTCTGGCCAAATCGATTAGAACGCAGATAGGTGATTGAATTGCACCATTTCTGTTTCATCGCCTTTTCAATACTCAAAGAAGAAACTTCCAATAATGATCAATCGGCACTGAAGGAAATTCAAAATACAATAACGCTGCACGTAGAGAATCAAACAACGCAACGAAAGCTAACCAGCACTGGCCGCGTTCGCCTCGTCCATCTGGCCACGCAGTTCGTTCACTCTTTCTGTTAGAAGATCCGCGTCCTGAAAGAAATACCATTCTCGTAGTTCCCATGTCGAGTTATCCTGAAGTTCTCCACCATCAGTTTAAAACCTTTAAAAAATCAGTTCTCGATTTGACCGACCTTTCTCGCTGCTCCCAGCTGCTCCAGTCTCAGTTTCTCCACAGGAGTAGCACTCTCCAGCTCAGTCTCCAGTCCAGTAAGACCGAGCTGACACTCGGCCAGGGCTCTGGAACAAAAATATTCGTGAATGTTCGTTCCGGGAGTTCTCTCATAACGCTTTTGACGAAGCGTCCTGATTCAATCACGCGACGAGACCCCATCTTCCATCTCGCATCCTATACAGAGAACACTGAGTTCCGGCTCGCGATTCTACGATCGAAAACACGGCATCCGGGCTCTGAGGAATCCTCCTAATCTACCGTATCCCACACCGTACCTCTCCAGTGATTGCAATCTTGCAGCTCCCGCCGTCACCACCGCCGACCACTCGGTGTGCTGCTGTTGCAGGCGCGACCAGCCGACCTGCGAAGAGGTGTGGGTTTGATTTTGCACTTCGAATAATGCAATTTTAAAGCATGCACACTACTCAATAGTCACTAAAAAATGCTAACTAATCAGTGAAGGATTCGCCATTTCGATATTCCACTTGTGTTTCGCGAGCGAGACGAAAGGAATGAGTGGCGAACAATTGTAATTGCGAAAGAAGCGAACAGAAGAAGAAAAGACTAAGCTTGCAGCTAGCAAACTACCAGAGTCGTTTTGCGCATATCCCTTCTCTTCCCCTTTCTTTCGCTTGCCAATAAACGACTTCCGCCAATTTTTCTGCCCATCTCGCCTTCTTCTGCGCATGATTTCTCTCTTTTTCGCATCAATCCCTTCTCTCGTTCCGCCTATCTCGCACCTTGCACACCCTTGATGTGAAATACGCGTCGTCGTCTCTCCAATTCGCACACTATCTCGCCTCCTGGCCAGTGAGAGAGTGTGTGCAATGAAGAGACGGCGACTCGTATCTCACACACCCGTCACGCGAATTCCTCCTTATTTGCGACTAGAACTGGTATCGTTAGTGCACCATTCCAATCTCGAAAAAATTGAAAGAAATGAACTCGAAAACATCGAGAAGGGTAATCATTTATAACGAATGAGGTCGACCAGCAGTGAATTGTGGGTTAAGTCGCACAAACAGAAGTTATGTTTCCTCACCTTCAGTCTCTCCACATCGGCCGCCAGCTGCAGTCCGCACCTTTGTTCTTCGGCAGTGATCGGGTCTGGAATGAGGGATGAGGAGTGATCTTTGATCTTTGATTCAGCCCAGTTCACGATTCGCATTACCGTATCCCTAACGTAGCCAAATCAATACCGTACCTCTCTCCTCCATCTCGTCCTCTCCCTCGAGCACTCCTCCACTTGCCATCTTCCTTCTCAGATCATGCTGCATCAGGTACGCATTCGCCTCTTGGATGGCGACTTTCATCTGGAAATCAGACAGTTGTCCTCCTCTTTTGCATTTCTGACCGTAACAATCCATGCTTGCGTGTAAACGCTCTATGTTTACAACTATTCTTCGTAGCACACACACCATGAGCTAGATGATTGATTGATGATTTGCAGGCTGAAGCATACCTTAGGAGTCCTCTCCTCCAGTTGCTTCGCTAACGTCTTGCTCGCAGTGACTTGGTGGAGGGCCGAGGAGAGGTTGCCAGCCATAGCGGAGTTGTTGACTAGCTGGAATGGAAAGGTTTGTCTCTCAAATACCTCAGTGAACTCATTCTGATTACTTCGAGGCTGTGTGAAGCATTTTTTTAGATTTTTATAGCGAGAAATCAAGCACTCAACGAAAAATCAACACAAACAGCTCCTCGTACTACCAATGAAACCTTACCGGTCACGAAACTCAAACTTATTCTCCAGTAAAGAGAATCATTCCACTCACATCCCTGCTCTGCTGATCGGTCCAAGCCAGCAACTCAGCCAGTTTCCGCCTCAGTCCTTCCCACTCGGACTCCGCTCGCTCGACTTGTTGGCTGAAATATCGATCGATTGTGTCATCATTATGTCATCAGAACAGCAATGAATGGAATAAAGTCACTCCTCGATCCCATCTCTCCCTACTTACCGTATCGTTCCGCATCGCGCCTTGGTCGCTTCCCAGGCCTCCGTGAGCGAACTCATGCGCTGCTGCAGACCGTCGCGCTCCTGGATCAATCGATATCACAGTGATTCGAGGATACCGTAACCATCAGTTATGCATCGCCGCTCTACCGTACCCCTACCGTACCTTGCCCCTCTCCAGCTGCTCCAGCACCTTTCCGCTCATCTCGGTCACGTCGTTGACGACGTCCGCGTGTGCTTCCACTTCGCGATCGAGTTCCTGAAAGAGATTATTGCTGAATCACAAATTATCATTGAAGTTTGTTCGGAACTCTTCAACGCCGTCGTGGTAAGTCACTCCGGCTACTATCACTCAGACTGCTATTACTGAATTTGTATTTGTTGTCTCTTCTTCATTCTCCCTCATCCTCACCTCCAACTTCTCCCTCGCGTCTTTCCTCCTGCCCGAGTCCTTGAGTGAGTGCGGGTCGACGGCGGCCGCGGAGAGCTGAAAGGCGGTTGGGCGTCTACGACCCAAGGACCGAAACGTCCAACCGCCTTATCTTTAGGAATCTCCCCTTATTGTCTCTTTCTAGCAGCTTAACCGTTCCTATACCATTTGCTTCGCTATATTTATTTGCTTTGCCTCGTTTCGCTTTAAATAATGTGTAGCAAGGAGAGTTCGCTCTCTTTCTCGTCGATCAGAGAGGACTGAGGACTATGACATTAACTACTATGGCCGGCTGTCAATAAGTCAATCAGAAACGTTGATCAGACTGGTAAAGATACCACTCAGGATCAAGCATCTTCTTCTCATCCAGCATGTTCTTACCTGTTCAACCCTCGTCTGCACCTTCTCCAACCACTCCTCCACTTCACCCAGAGCAGTGTGCAGGTCGGATCGGGAACGGAGAGAAGCCTCGAGGAGGGCGCGACGGATGCGGATACTGGAATGGATACGTCAAAATTGTGCATTTGGCAGAATGTAATTTAGATTGTCCGAAAACTATTCTTAGTTTACGAACTTTTTGAGAAATTCTAAGCGAATCAAGATGATAATTGAATGCGATAATGCATCACAATCAAGAACACACAGTGAAACCTACCTCCCCAGTGACAATCAAGACCCTTCGCCACCCCAACCGCCCCTATCAGGTGGCAATAAAAGTGCAGAGCAGCTGGTAGTAAAATCAGATGATAGGGGCAAAGAGATTATCAGAGGGGGTCACTCCGGTTGCGGTCACTGGCTACCATCCCTCTCCGTCACTCCTGTTCTCTCCATTTCCCCCGCTCTTTCGCTCTGTCTAACCGGGGAAGTTTATGACAAACATAGGAGAGATTCCCCTCCCTTTCCTTCTTCCCCTATCACCAATCTCCCTCTCTTCCTTCTCCTCCGACCAGAGACAAACTTGCGGTAATCCGATTGTCTCTTATGCTCATTTAGAAGCGGGAGAAGGGAAAGAAAGACAGAGAGCAATGATAGTCAATGTTAGTGCACCAGTGGGTCGAGAACAATATGTTGGAAGTAATTGTCCTAGACAAGATAATCAGAGAAACAAGAGCTTCATATCGCAATCTGGAGTGCAAACTGAGAGGAACCAAGGAGAAACTCCAACAAACGCCAGGAATAAGATCGAAGTTCAAACATCAAAGACAAACTCACTTATCATTGAACGTGCTCCAGTGCCCGTTCATCTTTTCAGTAGTTCTACACTTCAAACTCAGAAACAAGGTTTACAAACAACAAGAATCAACGTGTTTAGAAGTCTCTTGGGTTATAAAGGGAGTAGAAAGACCACTCACTTATCATTGAACGTGCTCCAGTGCCCGTTCATATTTTCAGTGATGCTATTCAATTCTACTGCTCACAAACAAAAAAGCGATCTACATTTATTTTAAATCGCTGGGATTGGTGTGAAATTACAAAGTATCTTACTTATCATTGAACGTGTTCCAGTGCCCGTTCATCTTTTCAGTGATTCTACACTTCCTACTCATATTCAGAAACAAAACTAAGAAACAACAAGTATCTACTTGAACATCATTGGGTTTGCATAGGAGAAGAGAGTTCAACTCACTTATCATTGAACGTGCTCCAGTGCCCGTTCATCTACTCAATGCGACTTCTTATCTTGCACTATGTTACCAAATCTTTGTTTCATAGTACCTTCATTTTACGGTCATGCAATTGTTTCGAAAATTTACAAAGATTGAAGACAACTCACTTATCATTGAACGTGCTCCAGTGCCCGTTCATCTTCGAGAGTTGATGCGAGAGCGCGTGCAGGTCTTCTCGCTCGTTCGTGTCCATCTAAAAAGCAAACGCTTGAAAAAAAAATGTAAGAACGTTCTCAATGATTCTAATGATGATTGTGATGCAGTTGAAATTCATTACAAAAACGAAAAGAGGCGAATACTGATCCTCACCAAATGATCAGCCTTCCCATTCAGCTCCCTCATCCTCTCCCTTCTTTCCTCAACTTTACCTCTTACTATGATGAAGCGCATGCCCATATTTAGCAGTTTCGAATCTGAATTCGAAAATGCAACCCAATCTTACCAAATGATCCGCCTTCCCGTTCAGCTCCCTCATTCGCTCCCTTCTCTCCTCCAGCTGAGAGATGATCGTCTCCACTCCATTGAGTTCTGTTCGAAGCTCGTCCCGGTCCGCGCCGTGGATCGGGCGGCCTGCAAAATTATTCCGTATTTCTAGAACAAATTCCACAGCTCGGAGATGTCAGCCACAAAAAGATGAATTTCAGCTGTGCTTCAAGGTTTCTATACAACACTCTTCCTCATGAAACATCGATGCGATCATGATTCGTTTTCTTGTAGAAAAAATACAAAAGCTTATGACAACAGCTGTCCATAATCAATCGTTTTTTTTAAAGAGTTATTCTTCCCTGCGTGCCGCAATCTCAATTCTCACCCAGCACGTCCTCTCCCTCCGTCAGCCACAGTTCCATCGCAGCTCTCGCCTGCTCGAATGCCCTCGACTCATCGGCCAACTCGTTCAGTCTCAATCTTCTTCTCTCAGCACGTCGAAGGAGGTCCTCCATCTCGTCCAGCAGAGAGTGGGCACTGAGAAGTGAATGGATTCTACCAACGAAACTTCCATAATTAGCTTGCGCTGCATAAATTCGTTGTGGAGCAGTCAGTATAATGATTGACGGCCGAAGAGGTCGAAGATTCTAAGATACTCTGGTGAAAACCATTACCGCTGCTTCACCGTCGGTTCCGCATGTGAATCAGCAATGCCGATGACTTCTCTTTCTCGTTCGCGGAGTTGTTCGATGATGGTCTGAAGAGAAAATAAAGTTGATTTTTGAATCAGTATAGCGTTGAATTCAACCATTCCTATGGCAACTCGAATATTTTTCTAATGATGATAGCAGCAATACTGGAATCTGCATCTATCTAGAGAACTTCAAGATTCTCTGAAACTCATTCTAAGCAATCCTCGTTCACATTCTCAAATAAAATTCACTGGAACTCTGTTGAAACAGATAATGCAAATCTGGTAAAGAACGGATAAAATTCCCCTCACCAGAATAGCGGCACTCCTCGTCTTCACGTCCTTCGCATCCGCCACATCCACAGTGATCGACGCGTCTCGGGCGGCTTCACTGAGCCAGTGAGAGGCGAGGGTGAGGGCCTGAAGAAGAATGTTGTTTCACGTGGGGGGATTGTATGTTTCACCACAGTCAGAAAATATTAGCAATGCTCATATGGCAATAATGCTTGGGCAAAGAGTGTTACCAGAAATTTCGCTGAAACCATTGCTCGTTGTAGATTACCTGCATCGCTTGCTGGTCCCTGTCCGACAGCTTCTTCTCCTTCACAGAAGGAATGGAGTCGGAGGGAGGCGCGGCGCCTTCAATGATATGCCATTCATGTTTTCCCGGTATTGCTAACTATCGAAAACAATTTCCACTCACCGAGCGACGAAGTATGAAGGGATGAAGCCATGACGAGATGGTCGTGCGGGCCGTATTCTTCCTGAAATCAATCGACGCTCGTTATCCTTCACTGTTGGACTCTTCTGGGGGAGCATAGTGCATCTTGTCACTTTCACTATCATTTTGTCAAAATGTGTGCCGTCAGGTATTACAGCCCAATCTAAGGCTAATCTAAACATCCATGATAAGCATAATTTACCTCCTCATCCTCAGCCACCTGATCATGTTCCTCCTCCTCTTCTCTCCTCTCCTCCCTTTCTCCCCTCTCTCCCCTCTCTTTCCTCTCCGCGCTGCCCAGACGAGTGAAGGAGGCGGCAGTGGACACATCGGAGGTGGATTCGAGCATTGGGGGCTGCAAATATACGATTTAAATCTGATTGATTTGTTATTACGGCAAACAGAATCTACATTGATTGATGAAGAATGCTCTGGACAAATGCTACTGCTGAAACATAGATGGGAAACCTCTGACTACAGGATCTTAGAGCGTCAGCAACATGCAGTTTCCTAGCGCTACGTTGGGCGTCTACGACCCAATGGACCGAAACGTCCAACCGCGTTATCTCTAGGAACCTCCCTTTCTTGTCCTTTCCAAGCAGCATTACCCTCTCTGTTCCATTTGTAACAAAATTTCAATTCAATTAGTCTGCCGTACTCTACAGTATGCTCACCGATGGCATCCTGGCACTGGCTCGCTGCGCGTGAGCGATCGCTTCGAGGACGTCGTCGACTCTCTGGAATGATTATTGATTTTCTCAGGCCTACAGTATCAGTACCTCACAACTCTCGCTGCACCAGCATGCCGCCACCCATCGTACCCAACTATCTCATACAGTATCCTACAGTATCTCTTAGCACAGTGTCAACTCACAACCCTCGCTGCCTCCTCCAATTGTGCTTCTTCTTGCATTGCAGCCTAACCTACCAGTTCTGCATACAACATTAATTCTACAGCATTAATCCGTACCCGAAAGTATTCTACGTATGCCTATAGTATCAACTCACCACTCTCATTTCCTCCTCCAGCGGCGCTTCTTCCTGCATTGCAGCAGCTAGTCGCTCCTCCATCTCTCCGGCTCTTCGCTTGAGCTCAGCAGCTGCGGAGCGGACCTCCTCAATCTGAAAAAATGAAAAAAAGCTAGCAATGGTCCAGAGAACTCCGATTTTTTTGAGGCATGGGAAACGGTGGTAAAGAGATTATGTGAACAGAGGAAAACATATGTGCGGGCCTCCTCTATCTGAGAAGAGGATGGCTTGCAATTGAGTTTCAAATGATCAAGTGAATTTTTTCCCCCGAGAATACGAAGATTGATCGTTTCAATGAACCCGATCATGCACTTGTAAGACCGGTGAAACACACACTCACCAGCGCGGTACTTGTCGAGTTTCTTTCGAGCCCTCACTCACTCTACTCTATTGTCTACTCTGATCTTTCCTACCATACCCCCATCGTACCTTTGCCGGGCTGGGCGTGTACAATGTAGCCGCAGCTACCTCTTCCGCGTCTCGTTTCGTCTCGGCAGCCAGACGGGACGTGTCCTCGACCATCTTAACAACGATTTTTAATTAGGAACATCCCGTTATAGATCTATTTGTGAGAGCGGATTATGTGTTGGTGCATAATGCAGCACTATTAGATACTGACGTATAAAATGAAAACATCATTCTCCTTACGTTCCAGAACGCCTCCGCGCTCTCAGCTGCTTGTTCAAGCTCCGCACGACGCTCGTTGAGGGAGAGACGTAGCTGGAAGAGGATTTGATTGTTTTTTTCGAACTTCATGAAGGCAAAGAGGGACCAAGTAAAACAGTTGGAAGAGATTGATTTTTTACTGTGGTCTATTCGGAGAATCAATTTTCACACGGCAGATAGAACTTTGTGCGAGCCGTGAAACATAAATGAGTTGAGCCCATCAAATGCAGCAAATCGAACGAATGAAACATTCCTTCTATTGAATCTGTTCCTATCTCTCGGCTCTCTTTCCAATCTATGTACCAGATTTCCTCTCTGACTCTGATCGGCTCTGACATTCTGCCATATTTCGTGTAGGAATGTGAGCTAAGAGGAATGTGAGATTGATGAACACTAACATCACTCATCTGCTTGGCCGTCTCACTCACTCCCCTTCTAATCGCGTGCTTCGTCTTCGTGTCTCCTCTATCGAGAGATACGAGCCGATCTCTGTCCGACTCGAGACGACCGAGAGTTGCCTGAATGGAGGAAATGATTCAATGAAGATTGCAAGGGAACGTTGGTTAACTTCAATTGTGTTGGTAAATTCTGATACTACTAGTTCAGCAACTGTTGCGAACATTATGAGGAATCTGTGATACGAATTAAATTTTTGATAGTCAATCAAACTGTATTCAAGAACTAATTTTCGATATTTCTCAGAATGGATTTCACAAATGCCTTCTTCGCTTGCACCTGCCCGACTCTCGGCAGGACGTTCTGCAGCTTCTACGCTCCTATCCCCAATCCGTCACCCTACCCTACTCTTGAGGCTGTTTTGTAAGGGTTGCGTCATCTCTAAGAAATCATGGCTTATCTTTATTCTCGACGGGAAACCTTCTTCGCCTGCATCTGTCCCACCCTCGCGAGCACATTCTGCAGCTGTGCCCTACTCTTTGATTCCCCACGATTCTACTCTACCATAGCACCCCAAGGCTACTTTACAAGGGATTACGTCATCACTAGGTAATCATAACATTTTTCACCTTCTTCGCCTGCATCTGCCCGACTCTCGCCAGGACGTTCTGCAGTTGTGCCCTTGCCTTCTCTGCATCCAGTGAGTTGACCGGGGGAGCGGAGGGAGTGGCAACGACGGCGGCGTCGGAGCACCTGATAGAGGGTTCTTTCTCATTACGGGCTTCTTTATCGTTATTTTCGTAATCACAAGAGTAATCACGGGATGACTTCTACATCCCTGCAGGTCAAGCGAAGTGCTCTATTGAGCAAATCATCTTGCACAAAGCAGACGGATCCGCTTCTTACATCCACTTCTCACGTTACCGTACCCTTTCCGTTCTTTCCAAATTGCCGTACTCACCATTGACTTAACTCCTCCAGTGCCTTGCACACCGCGGCTTCATCCACCTCCTGTGCCGCCCGCTTCGCTCGCGTCTCTCGCAGAGCGTAGCCAACGGCGCGGAAGCGATCCTCGAGGGAGGCGATCTGTGATGGAGAAGGTAGAACTGGGATGAATGACGTAATCAGTAGGTAATAATCATCTCCATTGGGGAAATGCAACCCGACCAAAGTGACACAATTATTGATATTTTTCGAAGGTTCATCCTACTCAAATCAAATAGTTACCACCTTCTCCATTCAGTATGATACTGAGAAACTCAACGTTCTCGATACCTTCATTGTTGATTGTTGAAGAAATCAACATAATCAATTCTCTCACCTCCTTCCTCAGTCCCTCCGATTGCTTGCCTCCCTCGACCAGTCGGGGCAGGACGCCGGCCAGTTGACGGACCGTCTCACAGACGGACTTCTCGGTCTGGAAGAGGTAGAATACGTATTTTGAAGGTTTATCCATTCTAATTTGATACTAAATATTTTTTTCAATTGCAACTTGTTTAAGAGACCGGCTCTGAGAAAATTCACCATTTTCGCTCTTTTCCGGACATTCCGCCAGGACATTCGATCCGGGTCTTCATACGCACATATGCTGGAGGGCCTTTGACCTTGTTTACAAAAATGATGACGACACTGCCTGTCTTGCGAAATGCGGCGCGCCAGGTGCGCGCGAAGTTTGAAAAGTGCATTTTCACAACTTTTCAACGGAACAACCTAGAACCGAAATTTCTTCTGCATTGTGTTAGGGTTGGCGAAAGTGCGCAGGAGCACTATTGGGAATATTTTTAGGGTGTGTCTGTAGTCGATTTTGTATCTCAAAATTTTAGTTTTTTCGGGTTTTCACCTACCCGCAGTGGCGTCCGACGCCAAAATGTAGGTATACGATTGTTGCCCATGCCCTCCTGCATCGAACCCACCACATTTGAAAAGGTTTGCGAAAATATGTTTTTTGCAAAGTTGATCTGAGTGGTCCGAAGTTAGCAGGCCGGACTTCTCTGGCATTTCACAATCCGTCTCTTTCAGACATCTGGAACATACCACGAATATAGTGTCAGTAGGGCATATTGTGAATATTTATCAACATAGGAGTCGATTACGACATCATCATTTTTTCGGACCATGACCCGGCGTTCATGGTCTCGGAAGGGGCCACCACCATGAACCCCGGGTCATGGTTCAAAAATGATCCGAAAAGTCATGATGGAGAATCTTCATATACTATACGCCATTGTTGAGTGCGGGGGCCCTACAACCTACCGTACCCCATACTACCGTAATCTGGCAGCAGTGGAATCATAAACTGACTTTTTAAAATAGGCGTTCGGAAA
>LS517587.1:976770-993407 GCA_900490845.1 Pristionchus japonicus | reverse complement strand
ATTTTGACTTCTAGTTTGTTCAGATCGAAAGAGCTCGGAAAAAGAGTGGGGGTCATACTTAGAACATTTTTTCACAAAAATGTACCAGAAGCGAGATAATCGCGATCAAAGTTGGAGATCCATGGAAGCGACCCGGTGCATGGAGCCCCAGAATGATCCTAGCACTATGGGACTTTGAGGGATGCTAGGACATGCCTAGTGGTGTCTAAAACTGATGCTAACTCATTTCATGATTTTAGCTCCATCCCCATGGGCAGCTCGATTCTCTCGTGACAAGCGTGATATGGTAGTAGAATGAAGTCGAAAAGGGTGAATGAGCAAAGATCAAAGACCATCATAGAATCTGAGGTTGCAGTGAAAAAAATCAAAGCTCACAGACCATCAATAGCAAACCTTGGTAGTGTAACTAGCCGGGTGGCGGAACGACGCCAGCTGCTCCTTCAACTCGGCCATCGTTTTCTGAGAGTGAACGGTATCATACTTTAACTTCCGACGATACAATGAAAACGTTGAAAATTTCTTTCTGTTTCTGAAACATTCAACTTTTCATTGTACCGTCGAAAGTTGAAAGTATGATAATTAGTTTTCGTGCTCTAGAAACTTACGCAATTGAGTTTCACGTGTAGTACAAAAGTCAGAGGGAGAGTAGCAGACAATTTGCCTTCATTTTTCACTTTAAAAAAAATTCTAACTCAACCGATCGCAATAAACTTTTGAAAGATTAGACCCGTCTTCGCAAATCGCCCTCCTCTCACTTTACGGCTACTCACTCTTTATAACGCTTGAGAATGGCCGAAATAATGCCTTTGAAAGGCCACCTTCGCATGTTCCATCTGTGCCGCTGTCCTCTCATTTTCAGTTACCCCTTCCTTTCCCAAAACACGAAAAACAGAATCTTGGACCAGAGACAATCTACGAAATCATTAAAATCTCACTTTAGCATGCTCCATCTGTGCCGCTGTCCTTTCATTGGGCGCACTCTCCGCCAGTCGTTCCATCTCTTCAAGGAGCGAGTCGCGCTGCTCGAATTCGCGAGCCATTTTCTGAAAAGTTGAAACTCGGAGATCAACGATCGGAAATCAAAGACGATCAAACTACAAAACACAGTAATCTGCATGCCATAATCGAACATCGATTGAATTACAAATTAGAATCAATCCTGAATCAAATGCTCTTAGATCACATCGTTATAACGGATATAACGGTATAACTGTGATATCAAAACTTTACAGAATTTTTGGGTGCAGGTGAACATAATTTTTTTGGAACACATAATTCGGTTAGGAGCATGCAGGGTTGCAAGCATTCAGAAATCACTCATCATTCCACACGCATGACAATAACTAACCTCTGCGAGATCCGAAGGCGTTGCAACGTTCTGAAATGGAACCGAGGGTGAGAATTAAGCAAGGGAAGGCTTTTGCGTGAATACAGCAATGTTTGCCGTAATGGATAAGAAAATGCGATGCAGATCAAGGTTTTTTGCCCGAAACCAGCACCGAAGAAATAGAAATAGCTAAGGACAAGGACAGGGTGAATGCTGTGATAGCTTCTGGGGATCAGCAATGGTGAAGCAAAATGGATAAAGCTCGGACGGACTGTGCGAAAATTCGAGAAAGCCCGAAAAAATATCGGAAAAAACGACGAATTGACAGTCTTCTAGCTCCGCAAGCTAATGGCGCAAAAGCTTCCGTAGATGTTCGACGCCTTAATCTTTTCGGCAGTTCCCTATTCTGGTTTGCAAACGCTCTTCTCCACACTCTCACGGCGCTACTTGACATTCCATTGGGAGGAACGCACCAAGAAATCAAATGCATCTCATCGTTATGTTTCAGCCCTAGCTTATCACAATGAGTGTTCGGAAAAGTTAATAATCGCCCGAGAGGCAGTGGAAAATATAAAAAAAATCATGATTTTCGATCGGTTAATGTTCTACGTTGCCCATGTGTTCCCTCTTCCTCTCTGTGAAATCTCTCACGGGCTACTTGAGAGCTGCAAGAGATCTCTGGCACTCCCTCTCACCTATACTCTATTGGCGCGTTGAGGATCGATATCCGGTCAATATCAATTTCACAAAAATTCTTATGATGAATCATCAATACTTGAAACAGCCCGAGGCTAGACAAGCACTTCTGATCTCATTGATCAAGAGTGATAATTCAACAAAATGTGAGGAGACACAAACAAACACTGAATTGCCCGATTACTTGTCCCAGTAACTAAATCATGACTCCCCACTACTTGAAAAAGACCGGTGGCTAGACTTCTGATCGCTCTGATCAGCAGTGATAACCCGATGAGATTCTCCGAGATACGCAAAACCAGCTTCCTGTTATCGCGGGAAATCTCGTGACATTCTTGACGAGGTGCTGAGTCAACTACCTGTTGGCAAAGGATGGGAGCGCACTCTCTTCAATCTACCTGCTCTCTCACCTACCAGAAGGAGACAAGATTCGTGGAGAATGCGCAAGGAATGTGAAGGAATGCAGGGGATACGAAAATATGAGGAATAGATTTTGAAAAATGTTCAACTCGCACAATGAAGCCTACATCGATCTCCTTGGCGGGGATCGAGTTGGATGGAAGGAGGGGAAGGAGAGACAAGAGGGAGTGAGGGATAACACAAACATCTCGCCCATCGCTCATCTCCTACATGTGAGTGTCGAACCCACTGAGAGATGTTCTGACTCTCTTCCCTGCCCACACACTCTCGCTCTGCCTGACTGGTGGAAGAAGTCCCTCCTACAAGAACCCCCTACCACCGTCACAGTTCGGGAGAGAGGTTAAATTTCCCTCCGCACCCCTGAACTTGAGAACCGCTCTCTGGGAGACCACAGTGCCGATATCTTGAACGGGTTTTGACCGTATCTTCGACAACCGTAATCCTACCGTACCTTGTACTCCGCGGGCACATCCAGGGCGGAGATATCAGCGTGCTTCCGTAGCGAGAGAATAGCCGCTATGTGGCCTGCCCACGTGCCCAGCTCGACAGCGGATCGCTCGAATCTGGAAAGCCGAGCTGATTTTCTCTGTATATGATTTCACTTTTCTGGTAATTTTCTGGTAAAAATTTGTTCCTGAAGCGCATCCGCCAGAGCTTCCACTGATAGATATTTAGCGAGGTTCGCGTAACAAAGAGTATTCCAAATAAAGATATGTTTGTAAGATGGATGTTAAAAGCCCACTTTTCCGCATCAGCCGCTTTCCCTGCCAGTTCCTCTATCCGCTTCTCTGCTTTCTCCGTCGCTCTGTTGATGCTCTCGTTGAGCTTGGAGTAGTTGTCGCGGACCAGGGATTCGTCCATGCCTGAGAGAATGGGAGAATCAATACGAGCAGCTGGTCTTACTCTTCATGCTGCAGAAAATACCTAGGTGCACAGCGGTGATCAACTCGTGCAATTTTCTAACAGATTTCCGTAAGACAATTGATCTTTCGTCATCAAGATCCCACTGGGAGATGGTGGGATAGCGAACAGAGCTTGACCAATCTGCTCACCTTGCACGAGATCCGCCAGCGAATCAGCCTTCGTCTGCTTCACTTTGTCCACGAGGTTCTCCAGGTTCTGAGGAATATTTATCGATTTTCATCCGACTCATTTGTTCGTTTTACTGATATGAACACAAAACTTTTGTGAGTTCGGATCGTTTAACACAGAGGTGGAACCCTGTGAGCTCTACCGAGCTCACATCCAGGTACTCCGAACTTCTTTAATTCACTCACACCGGTCAGAGTTGCTAGAGAGAGTGAGAAATCAAGAGACTGCAACTCGTATTTGGAACGCTAATCTTACATCCAGATACTCCGAGTACTCCTCTGCATCGGTGGCCTTCTCGCTCTCTTCCAGCTCTTTCTCCAACTCATCGACAGTCCGTTGCCGTTCGCCGATCTTCTCTGAAAGATCGGCATATGTCTCCGTTGACTGGTTTGTATCACTTGTCACTCGATCTAATTGCATTTCTTGTGAATCATACGTTTCAGAAACCTTTCATAGTTTCTGATTTCCTTTAAATTTCGATATCACGTAGGGACCTGGTCGCAGACTTATAATCCACTCACTATTAGCTGTCTTCTTCGCTTCCTTTTCTGCCAGAATGAGACTCTCATCCAATCTCTCGTTCAGCTCTTTCCATCCCTCTTGCAGGGCCTTGACTCGAGCGCGAGTTCGATCGACAACCTGGATTACGGTAAGGTTTACGGTACTGTAAAGGTACGGTGGGTCACGTTGAGTCTGGATCAATTGCTTCAAAGCTACAAGCTACAGCATTTTCATTCACTTTTCACGAACTTATCCATAGTTACCGTTCATTCAATATGCCATGGAAAGAACCAGGATTTAGAATAAGTAAATACTCTATGCCCATTTCGTCCTTCTCACCTCCTTCGGCACTCCATCATCCACTGCCAGCATCTTCTCCGCAGCGCGTTCGGCTTCCTGAGGGGATTGATTTAGGTTCCATTTCTACTGACTATTTTAGGTTCGCCCTCCGATCCAGTCGAAATCGAAGCCTTTTTGGAAGAATTTCGAAAATAGCTTTTCTACACCCTATTTTAGGTACGCCTTGCTGATCAAGTCAAAATTCAAGCACGGTCTTGTGGTAGAAGTTGTGCACTAATATGAAACAGAGCAACTCACTTTTCTCATCTTATCACTCTCATCCATCTCTTTCCTCAACTCCTTCAGCTTCTTCCATCCCTCGGCAACACTCACTCTCGCGTCGTTCGAGGAGGCGAGGGCCGTGCTCAGTCTGCGATAAATCGATAAGGATACCGTATCCGCCGTTTCTTCGATCTACCGTAATCCTACAGTACTCACTCATTCATCTTCTTCTCCGCTGCACTCAGGGCATTCTCCGCAGTGCTCGTGACTCTCTTCCTCTCCTCCATCTCAGCCCTTCTAGTCTCGGCTCGCTCCACGAGGTCTGGAGGCATGTCGGCCTGGAACTGAACTGATTACATCTCTGCAAAAAGGATTGCGAGCTTTCAACGAACCTTCCTAGCCATCTCCACAAGCTTCTCGCTCCTCACCACCTCTTCCTCCAACTGTTTCTCATCGCCCACTGAGCTCCATTCGCCGTCGACCTGTGTGCAGAGAAGGTAATATAGAGTTCATAATGTGATCGATTGTGCAAGTTGGGGTGAAAGCAAGTTTCAGAACCTGTAAAAAACATGTGTTTCACAAATATCATTTCAAAGTTGCTTTGCTGCAACGATCGATTTTTCTCTGACTATGAGTAGCTGAGAATACAAAAATTGCATAAATTAAAACTTCGTTTTCTTCTGTCAATCTGTTGATGAATGCGATAAAGTTCGAGAAAGCAAAGGAGTTCACAATTCCCACCTCCTTGATCAACCTTTCCTCAGCGGGCGCCTCGCCGAGTGCCTCCATCTTTCTGAAATCAATATTTTTCGAATATTTCACGGTTATCCAATGACAATATTGATCACAACAGATGGAAGATCACTTACCTCGCCAGAATATCCAGTCCCTTGCCGAGAATGGCTTTGCGGGCAGCGTCTCTGCAGGAAAAAGTTATTATTGTAGAATTATTGCACTAGAAAATCAGCAAAGAACTTCCGGAACATCTGGAAAGAATAATAACGCGCTGTGAATCCTCGAGAAAACGAGAAAAGCATGGGTTGACTATAGATTGCGTGTTTCAGCTCTTTTGCTTCTTCGGTGCTCAAAAAGGAGGCAGTGATAAGGACAAAGGAATGGAGATAAAGGGTGCGTCCCCCTTTTCACTCTCGGCATCTTTTATCGCCACTGCGTCATACGGCTTACTCACTGATTTACATTTCATTGTTTACAAAACAGATAAGCGAAATATATGGAAAGAAGACTCCTCGAGTTCATGTGTCTGAACTGCGCTGTGAAACAAAAGCCTTCAGCAAATATGTTTCAAAATGATTCTCTGCATTTTGGAGATATTATGAGCAGGTATTCCAGATCTTATGACCTCCATAAGTTTATCTTCGAAAGTTCTTTCACCTCTGTATCATCGCCAGATTCTCCCTCTGCGTGATCAGCTGTGCCCGCAACTTGTCCAGTCGAGCAATGCGTTCCTCGTGATTGGCGATCTGAAATTATACATATCGTACTTCATTTCAGCAATTCAGCTTTCATCTGAGAAGAAATCTTAGTGAAAGGAAAGACGTAGACCCACAACTTACATTTCAATAAATCTCTCAAAACTGTTCGGTTTCAGCAAGCTCTCTTATTCCTATTGCGCTCTCGCCACGTAATCTGTTCTCCGCTTTCACATTAAACATTTACTCACCTTGGCAACCTCTCCCAGCACCCTCTGCGTCGCCTCCATCCACTCCTCTATGCCGTGCGCGACCTGAGGATTATTGATTGCTTAGTGATGACGACACTGCTGGCATTGAAAGATCAAAGATCACGAACCTCCGCTTCTTCTCCAACCTCCGCTTGACCGGAGAGCACGTTGAGGGCTTCGGAGATCTTGGTGACCACTTTTGCCCAGCTCTGAGATGGAATTGGTTTTATTCGAGAAGATACGCGGACGTAATCATTGGAGACAACTGATTGATGAGATGAAGGAGCGATGAAACACAGTGATATGGATCTATTTCAGTTTAGGGTTTTTGTTGTTTTTTTCGGTGGTTTCGGCGCCAAAATATTCCCTCTCCCTTCCTATTTCATTTCGGCGCAGAAATTGAATCGCTCTCCATTTCGGCGCCGTAATGCCGAAACCGTTTAGCTAGATCTATTTCAGTGTTAGTGTTTCGAACAGTTATCTGGTGGAAAACGGCTGGTTGCTGTCTCGCCTTATTGAATCGATGGAAGGCATCATTGGCCGTCTTGAGATCCTTTGCGCTCATGCGAGGCGCCATGTGTAGGTGCTCCAGCTCGAGTTGGAGTCTGTAGAGAGAGAGATCAAAGATCAAAGACCAAATATTAGAGATCAAAGTTCAACGATCAAACCTCGCGACGCCCGCTTCCTTCTCCTTGATCTCGACCAGCTTCTCCTGACAGACGGAGATCATCCGGCGCACCTGCAGATATGTTTCATCGTGCTTTCAAGAGCGTTTGAAAGCGCAATATTGGTAGTATCTTTGCGGAAGACAACTCGAATACAACATCTGCCATTTTTCGACATTCCCTCGTTATCGACTTCAGTTTGAGAGATTGCATCGCCTAGATTCTCACCAATACGTCAACATCATTCGTACCTGACCCGGCTTGTCGCTAGCTGTAAATGTGTTCCTAATCCTCGTCCTTACCGCGTACGCATAAACTATAGTTCCCCACATAGTAAGTACGATACCTGATCCGGCTTCTTGCTGACAGTGAACGTGTTGGTCCACTCTCTCAGCGGGCCCAACTCCGCCTCCATCTCGGTCACGTGTTGGACGAAACGATCGACTACCTGGAAATTGATAATTGGATAAGTAATTAGCTAATTAGATGTCTTATCATCGCAAGAATCTCCTATTTCTGCAGGTTATCCATTCTGAATAGAACTGCACGATAAGACGGTAGACATACCTTCGTGATCGCCCTTCCCTCCGCATCACTGGCGCTCTCGCTCCTCCTCCTCCTGGCGTCCTCTCCGTAGACAGCGGCACGGTCAGCTCGACCGGCTTGCACGAGCTGGAAGAGGGTGGAATGATTAACTGATGTTTGAAACCCAATCAATACACTATTGCAGTGTAGAGAGTGTAGAGATGTAGAGAGCTAACGGCTGAATAGCCCAAGTTGGAAGAGGGGAATGATTCGAAGATGCAAATGTCATGGAAGTTCTGTTGTGTTTCAGAATCAGTACATGAGGTCAACTCGAGTAAAGAGTCGATTTCACCAGAGTGTTTACTGGAGTTCACAAATATGAAAGACTTACCATCCTGCTGTGCTCCTCTACCCTCGTCACGAGGTTCTCCCATCGCTGGTTGATCGCATCGAGACGTCGTCGGACCTGCAGTGTATGATACTTCTGAGAATCTAAAGGGCTAGCGCTACAATTTTTTAACGAAGCGTTGTGTTATTCTTTGATCTCTTGATTACGTTTCACAATACTTCTGAAACTTTATCAACCCACCTTATTGGCGCCCTCTCCATTCTCCGTCTCCAGCCTCTGCACACTCTCATTGGCCAATCTGCTCACAGCTACGAGCTGGTTGTGCTCGCGTTCGAGGTGGTCGCGAGTCGTGCGAAGGGCGAGAATCTGGAAAAGATCATATAATTCGTTTTCGCATGAGTTAGAAATCGGATGTGTTACGGTGAAGAAACTGTTTGAATAGGGGCTAAAAGACTAGTAAATAATGAGCACGTGTAGTGCAGAGGGCCAGTATGTACAAAGGAATCGGTAATCTCTTCGTGATGCTTCACATATTTTGATTGGCAGAAATGTTTACCTGATTCTGCACCTCCTCCTCCGTTTCGAGATGGTGCACGGAGCGGAGGCCGAGTAGGTCCTGAGATGATGTTTAGTGTTTTTTCCTGTTCTATTTTTTTCATTATTGAAACCGCAATCTCACGTACTATCGGAACTTATCAGACGGCTAAATGTTTATTGAATTCGTGAAACATAATCTAACATTGTTATAAATGCTGGAACATTTTACTCATTCCTTTACGTAGTTACTCTACACTATAACATTCTGAATCAATACTCCCTCATCCCTCCTCAGGATCACTCTTTCCTCTTTTTTTCGCTTTAGTCTTTTTTCAATCTACCTGCTCCCTCGTCTTCAGCCACTCCTCTAGCGTCGCATAAGCCAGTTCCGTCCGCTGACACAACTCCGCCAGTCCATCGAGACCAGTCGCTCGTCGCTCGCTCCACTCACAGAGCGCAGCCCAACGGGAACCTGCGAGGACAAATGTTATTTCAGAGGCGACTAATCTAGTCTGCAACGATAAGACTCGGGCTATAGCTGGAATCAAAATTGGATACATTCAGCTAAATATTGATCGGGGGAGTCTGAAAGAAGAATTGTGATTGGTTTTCTCTTCATAGAGGCAGCCGTAGCCGAAGATCATCGCTTTTCAACTGCATGAGCTTTGAATGAGTTCTGAAGCACAACCGAATCGGGCGATCACAAAAGTTACCTTGAACAAATTTTCTGTTCATTCCTAATCCTCCACGAACTAACTGAGTCGGTAACCAATTGATCAAAGATCACAGATCAAAAGACAAAGATCAAAGATCAACAATACGCCACTCACCAATGCTGGCCAGTCGCTGCTCGAGTGCGGCGAGACTCGCGTCGCCCTCCTCATCTTCTTCGATCTGGAAATGGAACATATTGATTTGGTGCATTCCCGTGGTGTATCGAGTGAGAAAATCCATTCCGCCCTTTACAAAACGTCGCCCATCCTCATCACCGCAACGGAGCGCCAGGCACACAACCCATTTCCGTTGTGTGCCTGGCCACACGGACGCCTTTTCCTATTCATAGTCCATCCTCACCACGGCCACAAAGCTGCCCAACTGGTCGATCGTGCTCTGGTACTCGTCGATTCGCTGCTGCAGGATGGCGTGTGTGGAGATCTGTGTAGATTTGTTTTAGTTTCGTTTTTTATTCTATCCCAAAAGGTGCACTGAGACATATCATACGCACTGAACACTGCTCGATTTGTGTCCTTTATGAAACACAACATCACCATCCAATTATTTGTTTTTGCTTGAGTTGAAAGGTTTTTCCAAACGCGTTTGTTTTTGCCTACTGTTCCATTCTGCTTCAAGAGCCCACATTTACACCATACAACAAAATTTTATCGTACCTGTTGAACAGCTCCCTCCGCCGTATCCGCCAGTGGTTCGGCTCTCTCCACAATATTCCCCTAACCTAATCCTATAATACCGCTCGAACCTCGAAACCCTTCCGAACGACAATCCAACCATATCCCATTATACCTGTTGCACCGCTCCTTCCGCCGTGTCAGCCAACGGCTCGGCCCTCTCCACGTTCTTCTCCATCTCCGTCAACCAGGCGGCGATCTCGGAGATGCGAGAGGTTTGCAGGGCGTTGAGGCGGGACTGGAAAGTGAAATGATCAGTTTGCGATACCTCCAAGCCCTACCGTACTCATTAATCGCTCCATTACCGTGTTTTGCAGTATTGATTAGCGACCGTAACCTCTACCGTACCTGCAGCGAGGACTGCCTATTCATCGCCAGCTCTCGTAGTTGCTCCCAGCGAGTGTTGACGAGGACGAGTTGTTGTTGGACCTGGAAGAGGTTTTGTGATTGAAAAACGAAAGATGGAACACATTGCCAATGATGTCATTCATTCCTAATACATTGGCTGTGAAACATACAATCGGAACAGTGTGGCTAGGAGCTCACAATCAGATCATTTCAAAAGAGATCTGTTTCATATTCGATACTTGAATGTTGTAGTCCAATTCGAGTCAATTTTGTTTCACTTCTCATCTTAGAATACACTATTTTCTGACTCCACTCAGCGTTCTGGCTTTTTCTCCGATATTCGAAATGAGCTCTCCCTCGTTCATGAAAAAACTGGTCAACCTTCTCTGTCGAGACAAAACGCGGTTTCCCTACTCTCGTCTCTGATCCACCTCATTCTCTCACCTGCTCCTTCTCCTTCGGATCGTCCACGCGCTGCAGCAGCACCTGGAACAGAGGAGAATTGAATCAATGCAAGGTACCGTATCACTCTGATCCACCGTAATCGACAACTAGCGTATTGCACTTGACGGCTACCGTAGCCCTGACGTCACCTACAGTAACTCTACAGTACCTGTCCCCGGTGCAGGACTCGTCCCCCGGTCTCCTGGCTCTCAGCCAGCCTATCGTGACTCTAGCGTACTCTAGGGGATGTCACAGTACCTGTCCTCTATGCAGCACTCTTCCCACGGTCTCCTGGCTCTCTGTCAGAGATCAGCTAGCGTTACCCTACCGTAATCCAGAGTCCTCCTTCCGTAGCTCAACAGTACTTGTCCCCTATGCACCCGACAGTCTCTTGACTCTCCGGCAGACTAATCACTACACCCCCTCAATATCTCCTACAGAATATGCCCTATCGACCGGTAATGATACCGTACACCTACCGTAACCCTTACTCTATCGTACCTGTCCGCGATGCAGCACCCTCCCGACTGTCTCCTGACTCTCAGTCAGACTGGCAATCAACTACCGTAGCCCCACAGTAATCCAACGACCCTCTCGACTACCATAACCCTCACTTACTTGTCCTCTATGAAGCACCCTCCCCACGGTTTCCTGACTCTCGGTCAGACTAGCCATCAACTGTTCGTACTCCTTGAACTGGCGCTTGACGGTGACCACGTCTCTGTAATCGATGTTTGTTTGTAGGTTTTTCAGTTTCTTTCTGAGGCTCACATTACATAGTCTTCTCATAATACGCTACCACTTATCATTGAAGAAATTTTAGATGATCATATTTGCAACAGTAAACGAAATTGGAATTGTTTTTGACGTAACTTGTGGATGATACTCATTCTTCTAATGAATTTGAAACCCCTCACCTCGATTCCACATCGCTCAGTGACTCCACCTCCTCCTCTGCTTCCAGCAACCAGGCCAACACCTGCGAATCACAAAAGACATGGTGAAACTAAGCCTCGCAGAAAAAAAGCGATTAGGTGTCAAACCATGTGTAAATGAACAATGGATTCTGCCGCATTGATTTCTTCAATAATGCATTTGCAAAACGAAACAATCATGTAACGTTCCTAATCAGGGAAATCATATCACTCACATGCTCCAAACACGCCTCGAACTCCCTCGTCAACTCCTCCTTCCTTGCTTTTCTGCTCCTCGACGATCGTTGAGAGGAGCTGGAGGACTTCCGTGAACGGAGAGAAGTTGAGGTTTCCTGCGAGGATAGATTACGGTGGTTTTCAGGGTTAACGATTTGCCATTCCGTATTTGTTTCACCTCATCGGTTTCACAAGATATAGAAAAATTCGCAATCCACACATCAAAGACTCGTTCGAAATGAACAGTAACCAACAACCAACCTCCGTGCCCTGATCGACACTTCTCATCTGATGGGCCTGCTGCATGCGACTCTGTCGCTCTTGAGGAGCTGCAGCTGCAGCAGCTGCAGCAGCCTGCTGTGCTGCAGACTCGGCTGCGTAGGGCAGTTGCTCGAGCACGGTGGTGATGCCTTCACTACCTGAAAACATCTCCTGTATCCGTCTGTGTACGTCGTAGTGCCGACCAAGTGTATTGGAAGGCTTGAAGAGATTGCATCAAATACTGAAGAAACTGAAGAAACTGAGCATACCATCAGATGACAACACAAGAGGAGATGGTTGAGAGGGCGCTGATAGAGAAGAGGAAGTGAGGAAGGATGAGGAGGAGGAAGCGGCGGACTGAAACAAAGGAGAATATTCTCTTACCCCACGTTCGTCTATCTATCAGCGCGAAATATTAGCGCGAAATACATTGAGCTCTCACATAACTTGGCTTACTAGCTTTACATGTTGAACTATCAAGCATACCTGCTGCAGCACCTTGCCCACATTGCTCCTTCCGAGCAGCGAGAGGTAGAGGGACATGAGGTAAGTGACGGTGGCGCGCGGGTCTAGGTGCTCGGAGGAGAGGTCTGGAATTGATCATATTTGAACATGCATTATTTATGTTTCACTGTATCTACAGACGTTGTTCTATAAAAACACTTTTTTTCAAATTTCTAAATATCATTTTCAGCCAAGTGCATAATCTAACCCCTGATGGTCAGCAACCGTGGCACTCCGTACTTCTCCTCAGCAAGCGCGAACGCTCCTGGAAAAAAAATCAATTATCGTGCGAACAGTCTTCATGAGCGCTATACTTGTTGATGTGATGTATCATCACGAAATCGATGGGAAAGTATTGACCTTCGAGTCGTTCATGCGCACTCATGGTGGAGACGGCCTCCATCGAGATGGATTTCGGGCTGGAATTATGAGATTCGATAAACTTATTTCACCATTTGCAATATTTTTATTTCGTAATTTCGATATGTTTCGGTGTTTCCCTATAGTTGAATCCCTTCGCCAATTTCAATTTCTTGCTGGCACAGTCGTTCCAAAAACTCAAACATCTTTGAACATGAAAGATTCTAAAAAAAAATATAAATTGAGACTCACTCGAAACTGTGCAGCAGTATATTGAACGCGAACCCGTCCCTCCAACTCGAGGTGAAATCGACGATGGACGTCTCTTCGTATCTCTTAGCTGCCTCCACGCACCATTTGCGAATGGCTTCGGAGACCTACAAAATCGATAATTGGAATCGGTAATCTACCGTAATCCACCGTACCGGGTCTACCGTACCTTACCGCACTTCAAGATAACAAAATGCACCGTACCTTCTCCTCATTGATCGGTGGCGGACCGAAACGCCTCCAGAAGAGTTGAACGAGCGCCCACCAAGTGTTGAGCACGGCCTGAAAATCGATCGATATTCGATCAATACAGTGGTATTACCGTATTCTTTCCGATTTCTTAAACATTCACAATTTTCAGGTCGTTATCGATTATGTTTCATTCATAGCATATCACCGTGGTCGTACTTGTCTTTCGATAGATTAGTCTTGTGTAGGTGCTAAATAATGACCATTTAGAGTCAGTATTATCACGCCTTCATTTATGCCACTTCAGAGATGGCTACTTCCTCATCATCTCTCCTTGTCTCCTTCCGTCACCCCTCCCTCTTGATTGCCCCCCCCCCCTACTCATCCCAGTGATGGAGTGGCTCTCTCACTGCTCCTTGATCTCCAGCAAGTCAAACGAAACGAGAGATCATGTCAGATTGAGAGAGCGAGAAGGAGAATGATGGAACATGACTCCTCATTTCACTCCTACTTACTAGAGCGGTCTCTCTGATCGGTGAGGGAGTGTGTGAAATGAAGAGATCGAACATGATTCACTACTGACAAGAGACAACAGCACGGGTCGTCGCGAGCAAGGGTGGTTGACAAGTTGTTGAGGGATGAGGGGTCTCCCAATATCACACACTCTCTGGACAAGGGCTATTTTTAGAACGTCATCAATCTAACGTAACAAGTGTGCATGGTTGTATCAGTTAAGCTGTCTTTCACAGTATATACTTCATTTACTGCAATATTTGGTTATTTGGTATGGCTTCATCGCTCTTTGGGTCCAATTTCCGCCTATTTGACTCTATGCCTATTGCACGATCAACCCTCGACAAGCCATCACTCCTTCCTCCTCCAATTCACTTCCTGTCCTCACGCGCAAATTTCTTGAAGCGGTTTGAGCCTTGATGACAGACAATGAGCTAGAGAGCGTCTCAAATCAAGAGAGTCGAGAATGATTGGGACAACTGCCTGATGATGGAGGGGGAGAGGGAGTGGGGAGATCGCAGAGTAAGAGAGAAATGAAGATCACTGAAGAAATGATGAGGATGTACGAGAGGTCTATGACGCAGTTTAGAGATTCACATGAGCTATCAGCTGATTTGTAGAAAACATGATCAACAAGGAAGTAGCATCGAACCTCAGTAATCCGTTGTACACTTGATTGAACTAGTAAGTACTATCCCAAATAGTTTGGTCAGAGTTTAGTTATATCGACGCTTTCCTAATTACCAGGAAACTAGTTTGAACCCAAGCTCCGCCTTTTTTTAGCAAGTCCCGCCCATTTTAGCAAACCCCGCCCCTTTTAGCAAGCTCCGCCCACCTTCTGCTGTCCCTCCACGAATTCGGCGGGCGTCGCCTTGACCTCTCCCACGGCGAGGAAGACGGCGGAGACATCCTCGAGACGGGAACCGGAAAGGGTCTGGAATAGGAGGAAATGCTCTTTGATCTTTGATCCTTGGATGTCTGTATTACGAGAACGGAGATAGATCTTCGACAACTTTGATCCTTCAATTTGGTCTATTACGCTCTGTTTTCAGTGAGTGCTTTTCGTATTTGGACCCTAAGAAAATGGTTCTGCTAAAAACAGAGCAAAATGCATAATATTTGTATTATCCGCTCAGTGAGTTTCATCAAACCCCACGGCCTTCCCGGCTCAAATTTCATTCATCTCTCATGATGCAACTCTCATCATCTCTAGTGACACTTTCACTCTCAAGCGTACATTTCGTGATCGACGGGCGCGAATCAATAAGAAATCTGAAGAAAAACGTCTACGAAGTGGCAAAAAGTATCTGAATCATCGTTTTCCGATATGGAATTTGACTCATCCTCTACTTTCACGCACTCACTATTTCTCGACCCTATTTCACCTTTCTCTCAGATTGTTTCAGTATTTCGTCGGATTGAAGTGACGACGCACCAAGCCCTCCCACTCTTAATTAACATTCGAAACAGATCATGTCCACTCTGAACATCGCTGGCTCCCTATTAGGGATTTTCTGCTTTTTCGCAACTGCATCGTAGCATTCAAAAATAAGCCTGGGATTCAGGCATCTCAAACCCACTCATTCACAATTCAGCACACCCCGATCAAGCAACCATACGGGCGCGTCTAACGCGCGGTAAATTGCCGGGTTGTTGCCCTTTTCCATTGAAATGGAGATGAGCATGGATGAATGGAAGGTGGAGAAGGGATAGAGATCAGGCAAATACAAGAGAGTCCAGACAGAGTGAGAGAGGTGAGAGACAATGAAAAGATGTGAGAGACAAAACAAGCTGCCATTGTACACAATGGCATGCTGAGATCAAGCAATGTCTATTGACCCGAACTGCATTCATCTGTATCTGCTCTTCTACAATACCTAAGACTTCAGTGAGTCAACCAATGTCAGTTCTAATCGTCCACAGTAGGTCAAATGTAAACTGTCTTCAAATAAATCAAACAACGACTCACAATATTCTGCCCGGTCACAAGTTGCGCTACAGCAGCGAGGTGCCGTACATCGTAGAGGTCCTGAAAGAAGAACACCGATTCATCAATTCACATTTCAATTCAATAAAGCTCAACTCTTCTGTAGACAAACGCATATCGAATACCATTCGCAATTTGTGTATGCCTGACTTGTATCTAATGGCCTCTTTTCTGTCTTCTTATCAGACTGACCCACACTTTTTCTTTCCTACCCAATGACCCCTTCTCTCCGTCCTTCTTATCAGGCTGACTCTGAGGAGTGATAAGTGCTCTCGCTCGCTGGCAAGTTTACACTAGGAGTTCTCGCCAAACACATCACTCGAGTGAGTGCACGAGGAGGATGAGGTAGGTTTCAGAAGTTCTACATCGATAAGATACTTCAAAATCGTCAAATTTCGGGTCCGAAAGAGATAGTGGAGGTTTAAAAGGATGTATGTTTGTCTACAATCAATCATGAACCCGTGAATACGATTTGCTGCAGTAAATGCTCATCAGAACTGCCAGACTCACAAATCAGATCTGACCCCTCACATCAGAACACACTTGAACACTAAGCAAACACACTCGAGTGACCACGAGGGGATGTTGTTTCAGTACCGCTAGTGGCTTTGATCAGCTATTCCCATGATTTGCTAGTCGTCGCGAGCGGTGCCCTCTCCATTCCTCTCTGGTGGAAAGCGGTTTCCTCTAATACCCCTCGTCTCTGCCAACGACTAATCAAGAGGAATCCCCATCCAAGCCGGAGTGGTCACCGTGTGATGGGTATGACCTGCTAAGATGTCTGGTCCCTCGGATTCTGGGTTCAATGATTCTCGCTCAAAGATAGATCATTCGACGCTGGTGGACTCAA
>LS517587.1:944706-975978 GCA_900490845.1 Pristionchus japonicus | reverse complement strand
TGCCATCAAGTCCTATCGCTGTTCGGAAGATCGGAGCCCTTTCTCCAGCCATAAATTGGGTCTGCGACAAGGAAAGAAGACCGATCCCCCCACCCCGAACCTGGCCGAATGAAAATCAAATGAGAAGATCAAACCCCTTTCTGATACCCATCTTGATCAGCGCCCAGAAAGCGACACTGATAAATTCATTCATTCATTCCCATGATTTGGTCAGTTCATGCAATCAAGAGAGCTAGTTCAACTAGGTTTCAGGTATTCTCCATAATCGCATGGGGCTCAATGTTGAAATCTTAACTATTGCTCAGTGAGAGCTCAGAATCAATGATGAACCAAGAATACGTTGTGAAATAATTTCATGGAAGTTGAGCTCTAACGGGAGAAAAGAAACAGAAACTGACCTTGAAATCCTTGATGTCCTCCTCGACAATCGAAGCAAGCCACCGGAGGAAGACGCTCTCCTGCACTTCGAGTTTCTCATCTGAAAGACAATCAGTGAGATCAAAGGGCAGTAATGGGATCAAGTAATCTACACTCATTCACATAATACTTCTAGCTTTTCATCTGTGAAATCGATAATTAGCAGAGATCAAGGATCAGAATCTCATCTGGATGCAAAAGTCACATAATCTTCCCTCCCGATCGCTATTTCTCACCTCCTCTCGTCATTAGCATGTCATTAATCACCACGGGTCATAATTAGCCCAATCTCTCATCATCGTTCATGACAGTCAGACAGAGCGAGAGAGTGTGTGGAATCGAGAGATTCCCGACAGTCAGACAGTTCTCACCTCGCTCGGCCTTCTTCTCCTTCTTGACCTCCCGCTTGGCGGGAATGGCGGTGGAGCCGGAGAACAGCATCTTCCGGCTCTCTGGTCCCGGCTCTCTGGTCCCGGCTCTGCAACTTGCGCCAGATGACCGTACAACGAAAACCGGGAACTGCAGACTTACCTCTATCCGGCTCCGGCGCTCCTAAAATCCGGCCCTATCAATTCTCCGGCCTCGCTGCTCGACTCGAAGCGAGACTGGCACGCAACGATGGACAGCTGCCTCACTGCCTGAGTGAATCTGAAAGACTCTCTCGATTTCACACGCTCTCTCGCCTGTTTGGGAAGACGAGAGGGATTGTGCAATGAAGAGAGATGGAGCGATCAAAGGGTCAACACTCCCATCCATTCGCCAATTGTTACGCAGGCACAGGGACCCGATCAAGGGATGAGAGGCAATAAGGCGAGAATGAGCACATTTCTCGGTAAATTTTGCGATAACATCATCGGCACTAAGGCCAGTATGCGGGTGATTTCGATTCAAACGTGCGGGAATATTCACGATTTGGATGCATTTCGCGCATTACGGGTGATTTGGGCAGGATTCAGCTTCTTTTTCGACGTTTTATGCGGTAATATGAAAGTTTTCGAAGCGATATCAGTTTCTGAGAATAGGCGAACACGATTCGGGCACATTACGCGCAATTTGCACTGCCAAAACAGCCGATTTCAAGCCAATTCCGGTGATTTGGCACCGAGTAACTGGTCAAAGCTAGAGCAAAGCTGCGCGATAGCTGTAGGGGGCAGTGCATGGGAGACGATTAGAGAGTGAAAAGCCAATTCAAGGTGAAAGGGTGCGCTCACGGATAAGAAGCTGTTGTGCAAAGAAACAGGCGAGAGACGCTTGCAGGTGGGTGAGAGGGGGCGAGAGCCGGTGATCAGAGCCGGCAAGAAGGGTGGTGAGGCGGGTGCGGAAGTGATCGGAATGTGTGGAACGATTTATTGTCAATCCGCTAAAGGGGGGGGAGGGGGTGAAAAGTGAACGTTTTCTACATCAGACACTAATTTTAAAATTCAACTCTGATAATTCTTCACAATTCTCATTGGAAGTTAGTTTAGTACACGACCGTTCAAAGAAATGGAATGACTAACTAGGCAAACGAAAGTGCTCACAACAAAGCGAATGAGGAAGACACTCGAGAATAAGCGGAAGCAGATCGAGCAGGCCCATCGAGAACCGTACAAAAGACATGACTACAGTATCCGAGTGAGATCGAAGACTGGTTTTAATGTGCAGGAGAGCTAATTGTTCAAGAACAACTTTCTGTCTAACCCATCGAGTACCGTAACCTTCTCCATGTCCCTGCACTCCTGATCCTCATCGATCAATCGACTACCGTAACCCCAGCTCCTTCCCTGCAAGACCAAATACTCCTGATCCTCGTCGATCTTTATTCGTTCATCAACACAACACGTTCGAAACGGAAGCGGAGAATCCCGTATTAACCAATAGTAGAGAAATGATTGGTGTCCATTTCCTCTATGGTTTCATCAAAATAGGAAGAAAAGAGGACGGAGCATTAGTTGGAAATTGTGGGGAGGCGAAAGGGGCGGAGCGAAAAGGGGAGGAGCTTGAAGGCCCATCGACTCCGGATATCGATTGATTGGCTATAGCTTGAGGGTCGGTGCGTCCTCACTGGAAAGCAAAGATCAAAGATCAAAAGATCAAAGATCAGAAACTCACTCCTCCATCTTGCTCTTAGTCGGCTCCCTCGATTTGCCTGCAATCAATCGATGTAAGTGTGATACCGTAACCAATTCAGCTACCGTAACCAATTCAGCTACCGTATCCATTTACCGTATCCCATAACTTACCAGCTTCCGATTTGGCCGAAGATTTTCCACCAGTCTTCGTTACGTTCGAAGCCGTGTACTTCTTAGTGACTCCTGAGAATTTTATCGATTTTTATCAATTGATTATTGATTTACCGAATTAAAAGTTCGCGCAAAATCGATAATTCAAGTCTAGTAATCACCTCTCTCCTTCTTCTTCTCCTTCTCAGAGAGCTGCTTGCGTTGTTTGAACTGAAATGGGCAAAGATCAAAGATCAGACATCCAAAAAAACGATAACTCACATAGATCAAGAAGCAAACGATGGCCATTCCTCCAATGAAAAAGAATGCGACTCCAACAATGACATATTGGAAAGGTCCCCACTGGAAAATTGGGTACGGAATTTACGAAAATCGATAATCGATAAATGCCGCCCATCGGTGACAGTCGGACTCGAAAAATGATCCGCCAATCGATAATCGCCGCCGCTACTCACCTTGTTACTCTTCTGCTGGACTCGAGCTGCAATGAATTTGTTGATCACCGTAATCATCAGGGCGTTCGGCAGGTCAGATTGCCGACTACCGTAATCTTCCTCTCACTTACCATATGCTTCCTTTACTGGCAGTCCCAGGTTTCCATTTTCGTCCACCGGTCTCCAAACCGGTTTTCCATCTTCCTCAGGGCGTCTGCACACAATTTCTGAACAATAATTAAATAAATTATCGATTTTTCATCTCAAAAAGCGTACGTTTGACCTCCTGGTTGTTATCGCCGATGAAATCGTACCCTTCTTTGGCCTGCAATGGAATATTTGGTAGAATAATGATAGCAACTGAAGCCTCTTACGACTCGTGACAGTTCCTTAGGATATCCTATTCCTCACCTTCATATAGCATTCGTTCTCGTTATTTTTATCGATTTTCGTCTCGTTGCGGCATGTATCGCAATCGCCCAGTCCCGGAAGTTTCTCCTTGCACAGTACGCAAACTGAAAATGATACGATTCTAATCTCTTTTGATCTTTGATCTCTAGGTCGGCACATGAATGGAATCGGGAATCACGAAGCACCAGACAAGTCTGGTCGGGAACTTGCCCCCCTCACTCACTGTCCATGATGGGCGCCTCGGTGGTCGTAGTGGTGGTTGTGGTCGGGGGCACGGCCGGGTTAAAGTTTGCGCAGTAGAATGACGCTTCGGGTCCGTAGTTTTCCTGAAACGAATCGTCTCATTTGCCCAATCTCTTAAAATTGCACAGGCAGCTGCGCAATGAACTCACTTTCGAGCCGTCTTTTAGGATCGCCGGCCATTTTCCGGTTGCGAAATCGCATGAGATTTTCTTCTCGGTCAGCTCGAACCACGCCTCAACGACTGCGGAACCGTCCTTCACGTGTTTTGCGGCACTGAAACAGGAGAGATTTCGCGCAGAAACACTTTCCATGCAAAATATTGCAAAACAACAACTGGAAAATCTTACAATAGATACTTATCGTCAGGGCATGTCACAGTGTCCGAATTATCAATGTTGTCCCACTTGTGCACTTCAACCTGAAAAAAAGTTATTCAGATAAATTATTTAGATGAATAGAGCTATAAAAGAAACAGTTTGAGAAACAAACCTTTTGACAACCAATATTCGCGTATTTTTCATCGGTAGGGCAGTCGGGAGTCTGAGCATTAAGATAAGTGATCGTCGACCCTTGATCCTGGAACTCCAGGAAACATCGCACTGCAAAACATGAGTTCAAGAATGAATTGGAAATGTTTCACTCACTTTTCTGGAGGCATCGCATATCTGTTGCAGTCTCAGTCTTCTTAATCCATTCATTGGTGGTAGTATGTTTCGATAGCGTTTCGAATTTAAACGATTTGCTAGTACCCTCGCAATTCACCTGAGCGTATTTTCTTTGAATGTTTGTGCGAAGATGAGAAAAGATGAGATAAGATGATGAGATCAAAGCTTATTCGCGAAAGTGAAGTTTTGCCTTTTTTAACTTCCATTGACATGGCCAAATTTTCAGACGTACTTTTCCTACAAAGTGTTGACTGCACTCACCGGTCCTTTATGCAGTCGATAGACGTTTTTATTATTATCATCCATGTATTTAATCGTAAATTGCGATTCTACGCCACCGTTGCACTGAAATGACACACTATCGAAAGGCTACTCGAGCTCCTCACAGTTATCGATGCGCAATTGCCTTCTTTACTGATTGCAAAATCTAGAGGAGCAGGCACGAGACTGTTAGGGAGTATTCCTGGCATACCACATTCCTTGCATTCTGAAGAAGAAGAAAGTTACCATAATTATCCAGTGAGTAACCAGGAGGGACTCATTCGAATAGGGAAAAAAGAGGCACTCACTCTTAATTCCGCATTTAATCTTGTCTCCGAACTTCGCAAATGTATTTCCTGGTATGGGTCTTTCCCAATAGCCGGTTTGAGCGCAGACAGGAACAATGGTGTACGGCAACAAATCCGAGTTATCGGTATCGCTTCTGAAATTAGCAAAACGTTAACGTTATCTTTTTTCAGCGTAAACTCACATGAATACATGGTAATTTGAGCCGCATGCGTGAGCCGGCTTTCCGGGTTCTTGATCTGATAACTCTGTAGGTGTACCTGGTCCACCTGCTGCAGGTGGTGGACCAGGTGGACCTGGTGGACCCCAGATAGTATACTCCTCACTGATCTTTCGCGTCCAGTCTGTAGTAGTCGGTAGTCTGTAGACACACGCTGAAATGCTTGCGTTGTTTTGTGAAACGCGGAACCCTAGGATCAATGCCTCACCTTTGGGATTCGGACTTGAGTCAGCGCAGATGATGCTATACTTGTTCGCTCCGGCAAACTCCTAAACAGGACCATTTCTCACTGCTCCCGCAGTCCAAACAACCTCTTTTATAGTGGTGGTTGCAGCTCCGTATTGATACTCGATAATCCACGTTCCGGTGGGATCGCACGTAACAGATTTTCCCTCTTGGAATTTCAGCTCATCCAACTGTTTGCCCGGATAACGTTTTGTGGACTTGAAGCTGAAAGAGAAATGATTTCTGAGGACGAAAATCACGCAACGAACTAGAGCGTCTTGCCGTTAGGACACTCGTAAGGGTCAGTCATCGTGGCTGGAAGCGGCAACTGAAAAAAGGGGAACGTTTTTTCCGCCAAACAACAAAGCATTTCTCTACTTTAGACGCCAACTCATGGGTTGCGAATAACATACAATGGGGAAGAGGGGATATGTTGTTGCCTTGATGCCTAAAGTAAAGAAGTGCCAAACAACAAACATACCTCAGTGCAGGCCAGGTTTGTCAACAAAGTAGCATCGAGTGAGGCGAGCGAGTTGCAGTGGGTGGTGAGCTCCAGGGCAGGGCATGCGACTGGAATTGATTGCGTGAGTTAAGTGTGTTTTGGCTGATGAATGAAGCTTCTTCATTTCACACAACGGTGTGTGAAATGAAGAGAAGCATCACTGCAACGTACTGTTGGGACTCTTCTCGACGCAGATCATCTTGGCGGTTGCAGTCAGCTCAGTCTGCAATTCATGACATTAAACATTGTAAAATTAGATGTCGTAGATGTCCAAGTTGTAATCAGGTTTTGCGACTGAAGCATCTACTTGTTTCAATGGGAAGGCGAATGGGAAGGAGCAAGGCAGTAGATGTTGGGTTGGAATTGGTCCGCATGGGTCCTATACAGCCAGTTCCAGCCACTCGGATGGAAATCGCGGGAAGCAACTTGGAAAGCCAGCTCGATTCCAAGTTGTACCCCCAGTTGCTTGTGCCCAGTTGCTTGCGTTTCAGCCACACTCTAGCTCCTCACTAGAGACCGTCTAACGATTGACGAAATGGCTATTCAAATGATCAGTTGATGGAGTCAATCGCCTTTTCTTTGTTAGTCGATTGACGTTCCCTCCCTCATTCTTCGGCCGTTTCGCGCGCTTCACCGGTCGGTGCGAGGGGAGGAGGGGAGTCCTCACCGTTCCGTCCATCCACTTGCCCGTCTGCTTATCGCACTTGACATCCGTCGTTTTCGTCCACCCTGTCCCCTGGTTGTAGCTGCAAGGGAGGAATTGCAGGTTCGGTATCGGTATTACCGCACTCTCTCGCGCCAGACAGCTAGAGACAAGAAATAGCATGCAAATGTGAGAGAGTCATGTGCGGTATTATCGCAAATTGCGGTAATACCGATACCGATCCTGCAACCCTAGCAAGGAGGATTGCTTTTCAATTTAAAAATGTTCAAATGCTGCATAGCGGAACTTGGTCGGATGAGAACCGACTAGATGAGAACCTAATGAGGCGAGAGGCAAGATGTATGTGATAGACGGAATATGCAAAGGGTTCTCATGCAGTCGGTTCTCATCTGACGGTTCTCATCATCATAAAAATAGGTCACACTCCTGCACATCTCCGGACAGTTCCAAATGCACCCATGACTGACCACTGAAACTCAATTCAGTTTCACCCTGGAGAGGTGCAGAAGCGTCAAAATAGCTCATTGAAAGATCTAAAATGAAGACAACTCTTACTAAATGGAATGAGTCGCAGCCGAACAGGTGGGACCAGTGTCGTCATCGAGAGCCACCTGAGACACGTTATGATCACATTTACTAGAGGGAGTTTTCTGTCGGACGTTAGTCGTGCGCAACTCGTTCATTGTCACTTGTTTACTTTGCCTGCCATGAAATTAGAACAGTCTATTCTCCCGTACACCATTCTCATTCGGACTCAGCGAACTCGGTCTCGAGGAGTGCCGTTTCATTTTTGGCACTTCTTTTATTGCCACGAAACTCATGGGGAGGGAATGGAGTAGGATGAGATTCGTGGCAGGCAAAGTAAGGAATGATCCTGATCCGCACCTGTTCGCAAGTAAGAGCAGCATCTGGCATAATGGACTGATCGGCGCTGCAACCAGCGGAGTCCTTCAGACTAGTCGTTTGCAGAGTGTTTTGGTCCGTGCACGAAACTGCAAAAGGCTGTATTAAGTTTTATATTCAACAATTTTGTATTTTTTAGCTCACATTTCTGAACGCAGATGGCATTTTCGTAAGTAGCATCGGCTCCATTGAGAGTCGCCTTCCAAGCGGTCGTGTCATCGCAAGTAATCTGAAGGTGAATGTTGATTACCTTCAATTAGTTAGCAATACTGGTGGTCCAGATATTTCAAAATGGTGGCCTAGCAAGGCCTGGGACCAACCTTATCGAAGGCTGCAGCTTTACCCGCGCCAGTAGCGAAAAACTCGCCTGCAGCGCACTGCAATCAATTCTTTCTTAGATAATTTTTTTCATAAAATGTCATAAAAATGTTCCGAAAAATGATTGAACGGGTGAAACAGATGGCCACTGCAATCAGTGATAAGTTTGCAACAGCAGCAGAAACGCAAAATAATAGAACGTGGGAAAGCAGAAAACTTCCACAATTTCAAAGCAACAGCAGCATTGAGTGAGTTGTGACTGATTCCTCACCGTCTTCTCTTTACAGCCCGGCGGTGCGGCCACCGCTCCGCCAGAAGGAGTGCAGTGCGTAGTCGCATCGCATGTGAATGGGGCGGCCGGCTCGTCAGCGCACAGCTCACACGCTGCTGCAATGGGTTCGATTAGGTCGACGAATCCAATCATCGAAACAGCGTACTACGGCGCACTACGGTGCGATCGGTGCTAGGTCAACTTATAATCATCTAAGATGATCCTTTGTTCAAAAACTTCCGAGATGATCATTTCCGAGAAAAATATTATATGTTGACCTAGCACCCGCAATACGCAGCAAACGAACGTTTAGGAGGGCCGGCGTCGGGACTCTCATTGGCGCAGATCACGATTGTGTCCGCGGTCACTGGTGTCTGAAATGAATTCTTAAAAATCATTTCCACGAAAAAGTTAGCTTGGTGAAAGGAGACATTGTGCAGCGGATGATGTAGAAAACAGTCCACCGTCGTCAATGCTCACAAAAGTTCGAAAAACTGATAATCGTCTCTTCATTTCACACGCACTCTCAACGGCGAGAGAGTGTGCACAATGAAGAGACAACAGCCCGTCCTTTCGCGCACCTTAGCCGTGCCGTACTCCCACACGCCCGTCTTCTCGTTGCAGACAAGAGCCTTGTCCGGCTCTTCGGTCCAGGTGCCAGCTCCTTTGAAGCTGAATGCATCGATTAGTTCGCTCATCAATGGATGCTTAGCTTAGGATGCTTCAGTGACTCACAACATCTTCTTCGTTGCCGTTGGGCAGTTGACGGTTCCATCGGCCGTGAGATCCACCTGCAATGCGCAAGGTTACATTTGAGTGTCGAAGTCGACTTGGCATGAACGCATGATGTTTGAAAACGAAAGAAGATCACGAACCGGCTCGCAATCAACAGCCGCTCCGAAATTCGGGTCGCATTCAGACTTCAACTTTGGCGCTGGGCGGTCGCAGGAAACTGAAGTGCATACTGCGTTTTCCCATTCCTCTCAAGTGCCGCTCACGCTTCTTAATGCATCGAGCTTGAACGATATCGTCGGTTCCGTCATCAGCCTTCCACTTTCCAGCTTCGCATGTGATCTGCGCAGAATCAGAATCAGAATCAGAATCAGAATCAGAATCAGAATCAGAATCAGAATCAGAATCAGAATCAGAATCAGAATCAGAATCAGAATCAGAATCAGAATCAGAATCAGAATCAGAATCAGAATCAGAATCAGACTCAGACTCGAGTTAAGGGCACTTCTATAGATCCCCGGCCAGTGGGTGTTGCGCTTTGCTAATATGCTTTCATTGCAAAACGTCCATGGTCCTTGAAATTCTCAATGAACGCTTTCCCCTGATTAGCCAGGCCGCGGGTCACCTGGCCGGGGATCTATAGAAGTGCCCGAGTTAAGTGATTGCAGATGCGGTGGAGCTCAACGTCGTTCCCTGCGTACCTTTGTGATAGGCTTAACCGATGCAGGCTGGGTTCGGAAGTACTCGCTGGGAGGACACTGCAAAGCGAGAAATTTGTACAAAAATTAGGGTAAGCCCTATTCATGAAGATTCCCGAGCATCACCATTCGGCGACACGCACCGTTTGCACATGGCACGAATTCTCTTTTGTGGCAATGATCAGGCCGCCTGGTTCGCATCCGTCCGCCGCAAGTCCAGTGCAAGTTCCCTCTCCGCGTCTTTGGCACAGCAGACACGGGGCTGAAATGACGGATCCGTAGAGTCTACGGCCTTCAGTCTTCATAAGCCAATCAATGAGACTACAGTATCTCATTCTGTTTTCTACCGTATCCCCAGTACCTGTATCGGGCGGAATCCTGGCGCAGACGACGTTATCTGCAGCTGTCAGAAGGTGTTTCTGAAGGCATCGATTGGGTAAAGCTCTCCACTCATTAGGCAATGTCTTTGCAACGTGAGCACATTTTCGAAATGATTCAGTCAAAAGAGAGCTCAAGTTCCCAGTGGCGTACCACGGTGTCAATCGTGAGTTCCCATTTGGCCGTTTTGCAGGCAACAGACTTGGCTTCCTTCCAGGCTCCAGTGTTGCGTTCTCGGATGCTGCAAGGGAGAGTTGCAACATTGACGTGACAAACCAGATGATGGTCGGTTCGTTCGACAGTCTTCAGCAGAGCCAGATTTCACAATTGCCGAGTTCAGATAGTCCAAATGATTGAGTATTACTGACAACATCTTCTTTGGGCATGCTCCGTCGAGAGTAGTCGAGGGCAGCGGGTTCGGAAGCGGCTGAGAAAAGAGGCAGTTAGTGATTGACTCGATTACGGTAAGGGTACGATATTCTCACCGCGCATTCAATACGGCCATCCAGGGATGGATCACAGACGGTTATCGTCGGGGCAGGTGCTCCCGCGCAGAATACTGCAACAGAGGGAATAATTGCAGTGAGTTTTGTTGAAAAAGTAAATAGGTGGATGATTGGTCGATCATCGTTTGTAAGGAGAACCGCAGCTTCAGCGCTACAGTACCTCATATCAGCTACCGTATCATAGCAACGCTACAGTACTCACGCAAGCTACAATATCCCCGTCAATACTACAGTATCCTATCTTAGCTACAGTATTTTATAGCAATCATACAGCGGCCCATCAACGCTACAGTACCCCAATTCAGTTACCGTATCTTACAGCCATGCTACAGTAGCCCGTCAATCCTACGGTACATCTGTCGCTACAGGCTAAAGTGCCCTAAGTCCTTACCCGGTTTGCTCTTGGCACACACCACGTTCTCTGCGGTAGTCAGTGGAACCTTCTGGAATACATTATTTCAACCATCGTCAACAACAACAACAGTAACAGTAACACAATCTACAGTAGACAGTACCTTAGCAGTTGGAGCACCATCAGAAGCGATCCACTTGTCAGCCACGCAGGCAATGGACTTGATCTCCATCCAGTCTGCGGCCTTGACCAGGCTGCAAGGAACGGTTGAGAAATGGGCGAATGAGGAATGTCTGTGGTCTCTAATGAATCGCAAACTGAAGCCGGCTGTTGTTTGCACAAAAAGATTATCAAGGATAAGATGATCCGGGGGGTGGAGGATACTTGGCAATTACTGACAATTTCTTGTCCGATGGTGCGGTGCACGCCTTGTCGTAGACGACAGGCTGAATAGAGAATATTAGCTTGATGAGAGAGTGCAGAGTACGGTAGCTACCGTACTCCGCAACTATCCATTCGAGAGTACGGTATAATTACCTGGCAGCCGATGGAGGAAGGAAGACCGTCGCACTTGCTCCCAGGCACAGGAGCCGTAGCGCAGGGTGCTAAACAGATATTTATTGATTCGAGGAGTACGATGATACCGTACTTCTTATGTAGTTAGCTCTCATGCTACAATGAACCTCAGATTAGGGCCCTGAGGCTACAGTGCGCCTCACGCTACAGTAACCTAAGGCTCCTTCAGACGTCAGGCCACAATACTCTGAGGCTACAGTATGCCCAGGCTACAGTAACCTAAGGCCCCATCGGACGTCAGGCCAAAGTACCCTGAGACTACATTACGTCTTAGGCTACAATAACCTAAAGCCCCATCACACTTCATGCTACAGTACCCTGAAGCTACAGTATGCCTCAGGCTACAGAAACCGAAGGACCTATCACACTTCATGCTGCAGTACCCTGGGGCTACACAATGCCTCAGGCTACAGTAACCTAAAGAACCATCAGAGATCAGGCCACAATACCCTGAGGCTACAGTATGCCTCAGGCTACAGCAACCTAAGACCCCATCGTACATCAGGCCACAGTAATCTGTAGCTACAGTATGCCTCAAGCTACAGTAACCTAAGACCCCATCACACATCAAGCCACAGTAATCTGAAGCTACAGTATGCCTCAGGCTACAGCAACCTAAGATCCCATCGCGCATCAGGCCACAGTACTCTGTAGCTACAGTATGCCTCAGGCTACAGTAACCTTAGGCCCCATCACACTACATGCTACAGTACAATGATGATACAGTACCCTGAAGCTACAGTACGCCCCAGGCTACAGTAACCAGAGGCCCTACCACACTACAGTATGTCTCAGGTTACAGTAACCACGCCTCCGACTACAGTAAGTAAGTAAGGCCCCATCACACTTCATGCTTCAGTACCATGAGGCTACAGACCCAGTGACCCAGCGACCATGGGACCCAGCGACACTTCGTGCTACAGTACGTTCACGCTACAGTACACTGGCCGATAGAGTAAGGCTGCAGTACTCTAAGATTACAGTATGTACCTTGCTACAGCATCCCTAAGTATACTTCATGGAACAGTATTCCCTCGTCAGTAATCGATCCGCTTACAGTACACCCCTCCCCTTTCGTCTTTCACCATCTCTTTTCTCATTCGAACAATATTGAACGATGCATTTCCCCTTTCTCTGATGCAGTGGGTCGGTTGGTGTCAACGGCAATGATCTACTCGTCCCTGTTCTCAATTGCATACTGTAACCCTCTTTGGTACGGTATCCAGTTACAGTATGTCGTCCCTGTGAAGTCAATCCTCCTCACAGCCAGATACAGTATAGATCCATAGCCATCCTCCGTCGCTTGTCACCAGCGTTCAATCAATAGTTACAGTATCCAGACATGTTACGGTATTTGTCACGGTTATGGCATCCGTGGCTATTACAGTATTCCCATTCCTCACCCGGGCCGCCAGCGTGTACTGCATACTGTAGCGCAGCCAGCAGAAGAGCGAGCCGCAGAAGTTGTGATCCCATCTGGAATTGAGGGTACTGTAGATACAGTAATCCATTTGATGCGGTAGACGCAAAGTCTCGGATCAGTTATCGATTGGCATCGGTTGCAGATCCTGGATACTGTACTCGTTGCAAGTACTGTACCTCAAGACACCAGCAAGCCCTAGGGATCCTCAAGGTGGATTATAAGAGGTCCTCGGGAGTATCGGGTAGATCTATTCGATACCCCGGGGGAGCCTAGGTGTCCTAGGGGTATCGGGAAGGGCGTTTGGAGGGAGAGGAAACCAACCTGCGGACGGGAGATGAAGGAAAATGGGGGAGAAGTGAGGGACAGAGGGGGAGAGCGACCTTTTATACTCCAATATCGTTCCTTGTTCTCAATTTTCAATTACTCAAAATTAAATGTAAATTGGCGAATTAGAGTTGTTTTTGTCGATTTGTCACGTATTCTTCAGAAATGAACGTCTGGATTGGAGTTCTTTAGAGATCAATGATGACGCATGGTATCACGAAGTCAAGCATTCCTGTCGTGACCCTTTAGAAATGCGTGAGCGCTTCCAGCCTGATTCATCGATTTTTTAATTCATTTTTCTATTTTTCATCTCGATTTTCCTGTTTAATCGATAGAACGGGTATCTGGGTCACAGAAGCATCGTAATCGGTAGGATACGGTGCCTGGGTTACGATAGCCGTGCAGGTGACTGAATATCTTCGACACCTTACGTCACGGTAGCTTCCTCTGAATACGATAACTGAAAGTTGAAAGGTTATCGATCAAGATTCAAGGAGATTTACCAGGCCAAGGTTGACGATTCCTCTTACCGTATTCACAAGCGAGAACTGACTTTTTGTTTTACTGAAATTTTCTTGCTCGCTTTCTTGCTCGTGCGTTTCTCCCTTGATCATGATCTCTTGATCGGCTGTCTGGCATCGTCCCCCTCCCCCTCCCTTGATCTACCTTCCTTGCTTCCGCCAGGTCAGTCGTTTGCGAGTCGCTTCCCTTCCCCTCCCGCTCTTTCCTCGTCGTTTCTCAGTTCATCGCGCGCTGATTTCCTCCCTTCCGGTGCCGAAACGCTTCTATTCCTGTGCGATTCCTTCCCTGCGCTTGCGCTATGACTGTTGTGCTGTCCATAGTCCGTTTCCTTCCCGTTTTCCTGCTTCAATATAGCTCCTTTTTTTGTTCTTGTCGCATGTGACACGTCATTTCGCTCATTCCCTTTGAGTTTCAGCAGTCGTTTCCCTCCTTTAGCCGTTCCCAATTACCAATGCTCTATCCTTGCTAAAATCAATCGCACTACTCCTGCCATCCCAATCCAATCGTTTGCCTCTATTCTCTCTCGTTGTTTCATGCGCTTTATATCCCTGTCCACGATCCGTTTTGGCTGTTCCCATAGTCTATTGTGTGTCTATTGTGTGTGCCAATGTCTATTGTGTAGTCTATTGTGCCAAGTGCTTCAGGCTTGCTCCTCAGCGTCCATTCTACCTCTAATGAGCTCCTAATTGACCGTTCAACTCGATTACCGCTGTTGTTGCTCTGTCATTTGCCGTTCACACAGTGTCTCGTGCTTTTAACAGTGTTGCTACTCGTGTCTACTTCACTAAATCACGTTTATTACAGGCGACAGCCCTCTCGTTGGTCGCTGGTTCCAAGATGATCGCATGCCGCGTCGCGTTTCGCCGTTTCGGGATCGATTCAAGAGAATCACGAGGAGATTAGACGCGTCCCTCATCCTCGTCCTCTTCCCTGCTTGTAAAGATAAGTTTTCCCTTTCTTACCTTCCTCATTGATAAGTTCGAACCCATTTGTCCGAATTAGTGCAAAGCTCGTCGACCTAGCTCCTTTTTTTTCGGGTCGCTAACGCCAGAGATACCTCTGTCTGGGGAATTGCCCCTTTATATTTACTCGTACAGGGTCACAGGGCGGCCTATAGGGCTCACCACTCGCACTTCTTTACTTTTCCTGCCAGATTGCCGCAAATGAGGGCCGATATTTAACTGCGACCAAACGATCGACGCAATCGCCCAACCAGTAACCCAGAAAACGAACTGATCACTCCTATTCTGGGTTGCTATTTTATTTGCACCTGTTGATTTATGTTTTTCTCGTCGGGAAAGGCGTAGACTAGGCTGTTCTAACACCTTGGCAGGCGGAGTAAAGTAGTACGCGCGTGGTGGCTGGCGTGTCGAGACCACGCAGTTGCTCTGTCGACCTGATTAGAGTGACTCACGGCAATTTATTTCCCGACAGCTGCGAAAGTCATGGTCCTTTTTACAGCCGCTAAACATCGAAAGTCTACGCGACGCGCCGACTTTTCACATTCCTTTTACGCGGAAACGGCTCTGATTAGTTCAAATTTACTTTTCAAGGATTTGTTCGTCATTTGCACGTTTATTCGTGCACAGCGACTATAACGGCGTGTATACTTCTGTAATACACTATATAAATCGATTAATGGTCAAATTCAGCATTTAATGTGTTTTTGCTAAGGTTGCTGAATTCGCAAGCGCTCTTATAACTAATGTTAAATATAAAAAGAAGAACAACAGCCAGTAAAAGGCGTATAAACTACTGGATTAATTAAAAATCAATCAGTTTCGAAGATACCGTATAGCTACAAAAGGCCAAATTACAGTGTAAAAGTACAGAAATCAGGCAAATCAGTTGCGCGGTGCAAAGTCGTGGTGTGCCTTTGACTACGGTAGGTCGCGGGACGATGAGTTTGGGCAGGTGTCGGGAAATAAATTGCCGTGGTGACTCATGTGATAGAGAATGATTACAGAACGCAATTAATTAATTGGAGAGGATAACAAAATCAACAATTAATAATAATAAGGTTCAACGGAAGAAAGAATGCTAATTTGTTCTCTATTTCAGTGAAATCCGCTCGAGGCGAGCCAAAGGAGAAGATGATAAGGGATCGTCGAGGATTGGAGGAAGGAGGGACTCGCAAAGCGGGAGCGACGCGACGCGACGCGACATCAATCGATCGATCGATTGCAGGGATGGTTCCAGTAGCGATCGATTGGATACTGTAATCAGGTATCGATTTTCCATGAACACTACAATTACTGTATTGCAGTTTCGCTTGGACGCGATCGATCAATCGATCGACACTGCGTTGCGGCTTACAGTAACCGCAGAAAATCGATAAAGTAACCAACCAGGGACGAGAATAAAATGTTAACTCAGAAGAAGGAAGGCCCTCCTTCTTCTGGGTTACTTTTTATTTCTCCCGTGTTGGTTACTGTATCGATCTTCCGATACTGTAAGCCGCACTATCAGACGTCTTGAAAGGTTCGTACCCCGCCCTCATCGTCGACGAAGTAAAGCTAATTGCAGGCGTCAACTCGTGTTCGAATGCGCCAGAAGAGCGGTCGTTGCGAGCCCCTCTCCTGCCTTTTCTCTTAACGCGCTGACTGACTGACATGCGATGGGGGCGCGGGATGGGCGGGGTCACGTTGCCTTCACATCCCTCACCCAATCCATTTCAGCTCTACGGCTCTGCGGCCCTTCGACTCTCCCGCACGCTGGTCGGCCCTCGTCGATGGACGGACGAGTGACTGGATAGAGGGAGGTGTTTTGAATGTTTTATTATTATTATTGTTTCTTTTTGTTTATTATTGTTTGTATAGTATTATTTTAGTCGTCGGTCGGATGCCAGCGGCACGGAGGTTCTCTTATTGTTATAGCTTTTGTTGTGTTTTGCTTTTAGTTGTAGTGGGGTAGATTACTGTAGAAGGGCTTCACGCATCGACGGATGGCAGCGGCAAGGAGGAGTAGATTACGGTAGATGCTGGGTAGATTACGGTTTGGATTAGCTTTTAGTCTTCATTCGACGACGGATGGCAGCGGCTAGGAGGAGGATCGATTAGATTACGGTAGTTGGAGGATAGATTACGGTTGAAAGATGCGTAGACTACAGTGGATCGAGGGGTAGATTACGGTATGGATTGGTAGTTTTTAGCCATCATTTGACGACGGATGGCAGCGGCAACGAGGAGGATTGATTAGATTACTGTAGAAGATGAGTAGATTACGGTGGATGGAGGGTAGATTGCGGAAAAGGTAGGAAGAGTGTGGAGAAGGCGGGTAGAGTGCGGAAAAAAGGAGGGTAGAGTATGGAAAAGGCTTGTAGAGTGCGGAGGCGGGAAGCGTGGAAAAGGCAGGTAGAATGCTGAAAAGAGGGTAGAGTGCGGAAGAGGAGGGTAGAGCTTGGAAAAGGTTTGTAGAGTGCGGTAAAGACGTGTAGAGTGCTGAAAGGGTAGAGCGCGGTGGGTAGAGTGCGGAGGCGGGAAGAGTGCGGAGGCGGGAATAGTAGAAAAGGCGGGAAGAGTGCGGGCGGCTAACGGTAGAAGGAGGGATAGATTACAGTGGAAGGAGGAGTGGAGTCTGCATTTAGTCTTCATACGAAGGAGGATTAGCTTACGGTAAAAAAGGTGGGGTGGGAAAATTACGGTGGATGGAGTGTAGATTACGGTTAAAAAGGTGGGTAGATTACGGACTGGGTGGATTAGTGTGTTTAGTCTTCATTCGACGACAGATGGCAGCGGCAAGGAGGAGAGTAGTGTCACAGTAGATCTAGAGTTCAGTGGAGAGAGTAGATTTCAGAATGGAGAATAGAGAGTAGAGAGAAAGAGAGATCAGAAAGAGTGTACTATAGAGAGTACAGAGAGTGAGAATAGTATAGAGAGTATAGAGAGAGATTACGATAGTCTGCGCTTCAGTGGTCGGACGGATGGCAGCAGCAAGAAGGAAGTTTGTTCTCAGGTTTTCTGTTTTTCATGTTTTTTTGTTTTTGTTGTGTTTTTCATGTCTTTGATGTTTAGCCGGTCTCTTCTCATCGACTTCGACGTCGGCATCAGAAGTCAGTCGACGAGGTCGACTAGCACCGCGGAAGAGGAGGAGGACACCCCAGAGGTAAATTGAGTAGACTGCTAGAGTCTAGGAATAGTTGTAGGCAACTAGAATGGGGTGAAAATGATCGAGTAGAGTGGGATTGAAAATGGGAAAACAGTTGTTGGTGCAAGCTAGTAGTACGAAGGGGATACGGTAGGTAATCGATTTCACCAATCGATTACCTAGCTACAGAAGAGAAGAGGCTCCGCTCCCTCGGTAGATCAAAGGGTCGAGGGGAAGCCTTGACCCCTCGGTAGATCAAAGGAATCAATCGATAGTTAGAGGAGGGCGAGCTGACGTGGCCCTGTTTAGGGGTACCGTAACCCAGCTAGATGTGATGTAGAGGTACGGCAGACCAGGTAGGGGAGCAGTAGTAGTATGGTACCCCAGGTAGGGGAGCAGTAGTAGTATGGTACCCCAGGTAGGGGAGCAGTAGTAGTACGGTACCCCAGGTAGTGGTGCAGTAGTAGTACGGTACCCCTGGTAGGGGTGCAGTAGTAGTACGGTACCCCTGGTAGGGGTGCAGTAATAGTACGGTACCCCAGGTAAGGGTGCAGTAGTAGTACGGTACCCCAGGTAAGGGTGCAGTAGTGGTACGGTAACCATTACATGGGTGCAGTAGTGATACAACACTCATACTAGGTGTGCAATTCTGACACAGTAACCATGGCAAGGGCGCAGTAATGGCACGGCAGCTATGGCAAGAGTGTTGTAGTGGTACGGTACCCTAGGTAGGGACGCAGTAGAGGCACGGTACCCCAGGCAGGGGTACAGTAGTGGTGTGGTACCCCAGGTAGGGTGAAGTAGGACTAGACATTATCGCGAGTGCAGTGATGGTACGGCAGCTAAGGCACGAGTGCAGTAGTTTTACGGTAGCCATTGTAGGGGCACGGCACTTTACGATAGCCAAGCTACGATGGTGGGTTAGCAGTGAGAAATTTATGTTGTGATATGTTGTGATCAATTATATCAATATCAATGGTCTCTCTGGTTGTGGTCGAAACCATTAATGTAGCGAGGGCATTTGTTGGTTTGTTTAGCTATCAAACCAACAAATGACCACCCCAGAAACACCTGGGCAGAGACTGATGAGTCCTCGCTCGTAGTGATACGGTAACAAAGCAAGCGTAGTAGGGCTACGGTATGGGAAGCTTAAGTGGATTGATGTTACAGTATCGCGGAAGAATAAACCGTTCCGCTTATTATTCCACCCTGTAGAATTTCAGCTATTGATTGAGGGCACTCAGACCTTAGCTAATGCGCTTAGTCGTTTCCTATGAGCTCTAGTAACACTCCCTGCGAAGATTGAAAATTTATAAATAATCAATAATGCACTATCGAATTTAATGTTCCGTATTATGCGCTAAACACAGTATTATCAAAGCTGAGCATTTGAACCGCACAATAACAATAGGTGTGGTGCAGTAAGCGATACTTCGATGTACACGAGGTCTACACAAAATCGAAATCCTCATCGTTTATTGACTCGGTTGGACACACAATGAGATAGCCGAGTATTTTATATACAATATATTTTTAGTTGCGCAACAGTATAATACAAATGATGAACATTTGCTTCTTCGACGGAAGGTCGAAGGCTGTCGAGGCTTTGCACTGAAATCAACCACTTTTTCATCAATTATCGATCGAATACCGTAATCTACCGTACCTTAAGCAGGCGGTTTGGGGTCCTTCTTGGACTCTTTCTTCGATTCCGTTCCTCCCTCCTTTACTCCTCCGCCCTTCGCCGCTTCCTCTGCTGCCTTTGCCGCCATTGCTGCTTTCTAAAATCGATAAAATCAGTTATCGATCGAGTTCCGTAATCTACCGTTATCCAGTCATCACGTTTTTGACATGTTGCTATTAGTAATGGATCGGATACCGTAATCCACCGTAATACAGCATGATACAATCTTCGCAAACTAACATTTCCTATTAGTTATCGGTCGAGTTCCGTAATCTACCGTTATCCAGTCATCACGTTTTTGACATGTTGCTATTAGTAATGGATCGGATACCGTAATCCACCATAATACAGCATGATACAATCTTCGCAAACTAGCATTTTCCTATAAGGTATCGATCGAGTTCCGTAATCCACCGTAACCAATCATCGAAAACTGACATGTTCTTATCAGGTATCGATCGAGTACCGTAGTCCACCGTAATAATAATCATCGCAAACTGGCATTTCCTATATGTTATTGATCGAATGCCGTAAGCTACCGTAATCATAATTATCGTAAACTAACATTTCCTATTAGTTATCGATCGAATACCGTAATCTACCGTAATTCAATCATCATCGAAAACTGACATGTCCCTTCTCCCACTCGTCCAGGTTGTTCAGCCACTCGGATCGATTCGAGTCCGACGGAGGGCCTCCATCCTGAGATACGGTAGATGATCTTTGTTCTCTGATCTCTGGTCTTTAATCTTTGATCTCTCACCTCCATAATTTCATTGGCGCCAATCTCCGTGGCAAAGTTGGCATTGGGGTCGAACCAGATCTTTTCCAGTCGCTCCGGTCCCTTGTCCTTTTTGCCCGCGTAGTCGTGGTTCTGGAAAGATCAAAGATTAAAGATCAAAGACCAAAGATCAATCTGCTCACCGGTTCTCCATGCCATCTCGTCCGTCTGACCATCGGTCCCTTCCACTTGAAGTGCTTGGCGGGAATCTTGAACGGCTCCTCGCCCGGAATGAACTGCAAAGATCGAAGATCAGAGATCAGGCATATGGACCAAAGATCAAAGTTCGGAACTTCTTTTGATATCTGGCCCAGAACATTGACAAAAGAGAGTGGGAAATGAGAATAGTCGGCATAGAATATTCTATTCGTGAAGCCTGGTATCCAATGATCTCAAAGACATTCAGAGACCAAAGATCAACTATGCAAGAGGACAAAGATCAAAGATCACCGACCGGCGTGGTGGCGAGATCGGGCAGTCCTCCGGGCGTCTCGTTGAGGTCCCTCATCTGCGGCACCTGGGCGGGGCCGGTCGAGTCGGCTGCAGCTGCAGCACCCGACCCGCCGCCTGCTGCAGCGCCTCCAGCAGCTCCGCCCTTGCTGCAAGTATTGATTAGTTGCCAGAGCCGGAGTCAGAGCCGCCAAATCGGGATGCAAAGCTCCGCTTTTGATGCAGGACAGACACATGGCCTTACGCGGGTCGCTCGCTCGCGTTCGACTTCGGAATCAGCGGGCGGGTGACCTGCATTTATGCAATATTGTGCAATAATTTCAGATATTATTTTCGAAAATACCTGCTGCGAGGTGTCCGTAGTGTTGCGTGTGGAGGGCGTGCGGCTCTTGCCCATCGATTTTTCTGGGATGATCTTTGATCTTTGATCTCTGATCTCCGACTCACTGGGTTTGTCTCCCTCCTTCTTCTTCTTCATTCTTCTCACAATGAGGAAGACGATGATGAGAAGGACGATAATGAAGACGACTCCACCAGCCACAGCGTAGACGATGATACCGCTGCTGCTAGAAGGAGAGAGAGAGATCAAAGATATAAGATCAAAACAAATATTCCTAAAGATCAAAGACCAATGATCAACCCCTCCTCACTCTTTCACCGCAGCAGCGCCAGCAGTCGTGCTGCTCGTCGTGGCTGCAACGATCAAAGATCAACCAACGATTAGGGAGGAATAACAGAGATCAAAGATCAGCAGCTTTACTTTCCTCAGCTAACATATGCCAAACAGAAAAACAAAATGGTAAAGCATCTACTGTAAAATCAATGGATCAAAGAAGAAAGAATGGATCTAAGATCAAAGATCATCACTCACCGGGCTGGGTAGTGATAACTGGAGGCGGCGGGGGTCGAGTGGTGGTCGTCTTTGGTGTAGTCGTTGGTGGCTTTGTTGTAGTAGTTGTGGTGGTTGTAGTGGTGGTTGTGGTTGTGGTGGGCGGAGCTGGATCAGAGAGGTATTCAGGAAAGATCAAAGATCAATGAAGGATCCAAGAGATCAAAGATCAACCGTGGGCTACCAACCAGGCTTGGATTCGGCGCAGACGATGTTGCTGTCCTTAGGCAACGCTGTCGAGGTCTGAATGATGGTTTGAGTGTTCGTTTTGGAACCCCTGGTCCTCTGGATCCCCGGGTGCCCTGTAACCTCCGGCCCAACGACCCTTCTCACCCCTTGAGGTTGCTCCCGAGTCCATTCTCCAGTTTTGATATTGCATGAAATCGCGTGCTGTTCTTCCCACTCGGCCGCGCCTTTGAAGCTGAACAATGATACATATAAATTTCAGAAAAGGCAACATATCACTCACAATATCTTCTGTGTAGCCTGGTCGGAGCAGGCGATTGCGTCTTTTGCGAGAACCGTGTCCTCTAGCTGAAGGATTTGTGTTGATTACGAAAGCCTCTCTTCATTTCGCACACTCCTTCGTCACCCTGACCGTGAGTGTGTGAAATGAAGAGAAGAACCGTAGTTCGAACTCAACTCGCAACATCTTCGGTTTTTTCCCACCATTGCCATTTTCCGGCTCCTTTCAGAAGTGTCCAGGGTCCAGAATAGAACAAGTTCCCTCAACTCACCTTCGTGCAGGGAACATCCTTGCCGCAGTCACTCTTCAGCGGATTCCTCACCTGGCAATCGACTGAAAAGGTACGGATCAGCAAGTGTGGCACTAGGATAAGAACAATCGAATGATAATCTACTGGATGAGAAGCATTGTCTTTTGCACTCACTAGGTTCTCATCCAGTAGGTTATCATTAGAGCTCGAAATACTGGTAATCTCTCTTCATTTCACACAGCCTCTTTGATTTTCGAACTCGGTTAGAGAGTGTGTGAAATGAAGAGACCCGTATTTCGAACTCTATGCTGAACTCACATTTCTTGACGCATTCCGCTTCGGTGATTGGGGTGTTAGTGCCGTCCTCCCACTGGTTCGAGTTCGGGCAAGTGAATGTCTGAACAGGTCATTTTGTTGGACGTGAAGACCTTATCAACTGGAACTAACTCGGATGATCGCCTTTAGAGGAGAACCAACTGGGAAAAAACCCTAATAAAAGCAAGAGACAAGAGTTAGATAATAGACGGGGTCTAGTTCTCATCCATTCGGTTCTCATCCGGCCTATTTCCCATCAATTACCTTATCAACGTCCGTATACTTATTGGTGTTGTAGATGAAAAACTCGCCAGCGCCGCACTGAAATTCATAGCAAAAATGTCTAATGTATTTGATCAAAATTTCTTAGATAATGTAATTAGATAAAATACAAGTGGCAAGTAATTCGAAACAAGCTATGAATACTCAAGAAGAGAATCTTCCACCTTCATCTCCAAGCAGCCACCCTGGCCCGCTTCTTCCTTCATCGTGCCTAGGATGCACCCGTCTACACTGTTACAGTCAGCCTTCTCGATCAGTGGGGCACACCCCTTGCACGGGCCTGAAGCAATGGGATTTATCAGTATTTATTGGATATCAGTTTGACATTTGTAATGACCTTACCAAGTGCCGGGAGCGAGTCTGCGCAGACCACGTTTGTGGGCGTTGTCACTGGTGCCTGGAAAAATTACATTTTTTGCAAGAAAAACATCGATTTTTTGTGCCTTTTCGTGCACCAATGAAGCCGCGAGGGCGGTGATTGGAATTATGGTCATGAGTCAGAGTTTCTCATTAAAAATTGTCGCCATCGCCCTTCACAAACCTTAGTCGCTCCACTCATCCAATTCCAAGTGCCCGTCGATTTGTCGCAGGCAATCGTATTTAGATTACGGGGAACTTCAGTCCAGACGTTGGAGGTATCTTCTTTAGAGCTGAAATCATTGATTAGTAGAATATCATTGTGAGATTGAGTTGAAAACGATAGGACTGCAAACGCAGCAACTCCAAGTTGGTCTCTACTCGAATCTTTTCCTAATTTATTCCGACTGTATGATCTAGATTTCATGACGCTCCTAAAGTGCAGATCAGGCAAGATAGGAAACGATAGAACCGCATCCTAGCTTCACTTACTACATCTTCTTCCCAGGTTGAGAGCAGGTTTTGGTGTCGTCGGTTGCGAGATCCAACTGCAAAGGACAGGATTGGGTCTTATGTCACACATAAAAGCTCATCCGTTTTTGAGATTCAAGAATCGTCGTTTCTTCATTTCACACACTCTTTCACAGGTCAGTGCTGTGAGCGAGAGTGAGAAATGAAGAGACGAAGAAACTCTACTCAGTGAGTACCTACTCACCTTAACGCATCCCTTGGTTGCATCGCTTCCAGGCGGGCAATCAGACTTCAGTAATATTGGCGCCTTGTTGTGGCAGGGAACTGAACTTCATTTTTTTCATTTTACTCAATAACTAAAAGCGATCTTCACGTTAATGAGTCAGAGTTCGAAAAACAAATAATCGTAGCTTTTGGCACGCTCTTTCACAGGAGTGATTAAAAGATGAAAAAAGAGATTTCCCGAAAATGAGCTCCGAATTTTGACCTCAAGAATTCATCTGCAACTCACTTATAACGGGTGGTGGTGTAGGCTGTTTGTTCGGATCCGCCTCGGCGCAGATCACGTTCTCTTGTGTCGGGACCTGAAGTAATCACTATTTTAGATAATCCCGTCGACCTTGGCGATTTGCAAATATGGAGGGATTTCTTACACTCGTTTGGTAAGAGACCTCCTTATGGAACTGATTCAGGGCAGGCTAATTGTACCTACACAGTCTTTCCCTTCTCAGTTCAGCATAGCATCTCATTCAGAGTGGTCAAGGGTTGGTCCAAATAAGTTCCATATTTTGAACAATCTGAAAATGACTTATACTTATTCTCACCTCTGCATTTTTGTCATCCATCCACTTGCCGGTCTCTGAAGCACATTCGATTTTTTCTCGCAGTTCGTATTTGCCCGTGACCCGGAGGCTGCAATGAGGCTTGATCGATTTCACATCATCATTTGTTCAACATTTTCTGAGATCAAATTCACTCTTTCACTTACTATTTCTTTGCAGTGGGAGAAGCGCATTTCGCCCCGGCGTCGTCTGTGAAGGTCGCCTGAAATGAAGTCGATTTTTACATGTAAGCCAGGAAATTGAAAAGTTTAGCGAAGCGAAATGCAAGCAAAATTATTCATACTTCATCATTTTAAGTGATTTTAATCAATGAGACCATTGCGACAAGCACAGTAGCACAATCATTCCTCTCCGCGATGTACACTCACCGGTTGGCATTTGACATTCGTATCCTGCTTTATGTCCAGCTCAGTGCAGACAGTCTTCGGCTGGATGGTCGTGCAGGAAACTAGAAGGCTTTTGTGAATCTCCGACCATCAGAATTTTTAATAGAATGAATCTGGATGCAAGATTAGATTTTAGATGGGGTTAGACAAGAAAATGGTTCACATTCAGGGCAGTGTTGTCATCGGATCTACAACTCTCACTTCTCTACTCTACTTGTCAAGAAACTGCACAGGCACAGACTGTTCTGACATCTTGGCTGGTAAACCACTGAAGTGCCCTCCAACCAAACGCACCAGGAACGTATTCGGCGCAGATCACTTCGTCTCCAGCGACCGCAGCGACCTGGAATCGAATTAAAAAATATTTATTTCGAAATAATTCAAAAACGGTAAATCTAAAAAAGTGGCCGATTCCAGCTTACACTCCCACGCTTCCAGACTCCCGAGTGAATTTCGCAAGTCGGGAGAGTCGCCTCTTCCTTCCAGCCTCCGGTAGCACCTTTGTAGCTGAAACAGCGGTACGTTTCATGCAACAATATTGCCAGTAAGACTTCGTTTGATATTAGATGGAAAAGCACTAGGGTGTAGATGAGATGGTTCAGACATGCAAGATCAAAGATCAAAATATGCAGTGTTTGAAATACATCAAAATATGCAAATTCCGACTTCTAGTGGTCATGTTCAACGCAAGAGCTCCGCGACGTAACTCTGGGAGAGCAATACGCAAGATCATCATTACTCACTATAACTTCTTGCTGTTAGTGCAGGCGGTCGGGGCGTCCGCATCAAAACCAGGCACCAGTTCGCATTTCACTGGAAGAAGCGTTCCAGTGGTGGGGCACACCGACTTGAGCCCTCCTTTGGCTTTGCAGGAAACTGAAAGCATGGTATTTGAATCTCAGTAGTTGCCATATGAGATAGATCCCAACGTTTAGATAGCTAGTGGAAGTGGGGGAACTTTTTAGGTTCATGGCCCAGACACGACAACGCTGCGCGGTAAGTGAAGCAGGGAATGAGAGGAAGTGCAACCTTTCTCGACGCAGTGAGCTTTGGTGACGTCCTTGTTGGCGTCCGTCAGCCACTTGTTCGCCGTATTGTCCTTGACGCATTTGATCTGCAGCGACCAGAGTTTGTCCAGAAGGGGGCGGGGCTTCGCACGGATCCAACAGAATTCCCCTCACCTTATCCACTTTTCCATCGGACGCGGGTTCGGTGATGAAGAAGCTGCCAGCGGCGCACTGCAAATGAGTCACAATCTTACTAGGCAGGAGGGGCACTTATTTACGTTAGTATTAGAGCAGTACATCTCCTCAATACCGTTTTCATCAGATCTTTTTCGCACCCCACGATTGCGGATTGTTGATAGCGGAAGTAAAGAAAAGCAGCAGGAAGATTCCAGCCTGTTCACTACAGCAAAAGAGCCAATTCGAACGAACATGTTGCATATTGAATTTATCAACGCAATCGCGCATTTTGGAAATGATTAGTTCTTCCGTCCCCTCCATTCCTCACCGTCAGTTCTCTGCACGGCGGCATCCCCGTCGCTACGCCCTTCTTGTACTAACTATGAGATAGGAAATAGTGCGCGAAAATGGCATACACAGTATGCAAATTGGTTTCCTAGATACATTTTCGAAAATGCAGCTCATGATCCGATAACCCTCCTTCTCACCGTCAGTTCCCTGCACGGCGGCGTCCCGGTCGCTACGCCCTTGTTGTACTCGCTCTTGCCGACGCATCCACTCTTGGGAGCACCGCAGTCGATGGCGGCGAGATCAGCACACTGCTCGCACAGGTCTGCAACGTTTTCGTTTCAGAGACTATTTTACGGCTACGGCTACGGGATGCACGGCTACGGAGCCTCGCCTAAAGTATCTTATCCCCACGCATTTCTACAGACCTAATGTACCGTACCCCAACACGGTTACGGAGCCTCACCCACTACTACAGTGTCGCTTGTCAGCTACAGTAACCCTCCCCTTCGCTCTCAGCAATATCGAATGATCCATTTCACCCTTCTCAAGTGCACTGGGTCGGTTGGTGTCAGATTCGCATCTCACAACTACATTATCTGATAGATATAATCTATGCTCAATACAGTAACACGTACTCAACACGTATAAGTATCGGTTACAGTATCCAGTCAGGTACAGTATATATAACAACCGCAATTCATATCGTTCAATCTTCAATCTCAAGTTTGATCTAATCACAGCTACGCTGCTCCTTGGATACCGTATCGCTCTTACAGTAATCATAGCTTTCTCACCCGCGACAGCGTGAACTTGAGCATACTGTAGCACAGCTAGCAGAAGAGCGAGCCGCAGTAATTGTGATCCCATCTGGAAATGAGGGTACTGTAGCGATGATACTGTATTGATAAGTTCGCGAGACCAGGATACGGTGAGGTAAGTCTACAGTATCAAAGTGCTATGGGATCATAAAGGATACAGTGGAAGCTTTAGGGATCCTCGGGGTATCGAGAAAGGTGATTGGAGGGAGAGGAAACCAACCTGCGGACGGGAGATGGATGAAAATGACGGAGAAGGGAGGGTGGAGAAGGAGAGCGAGCTTTTATAGTCCAATATCGTCCCTTGTTTATCACTTTCAATTATGTAAAATGAGATGGAAATTGAGGAATTAGGTTTGTTTTTTGTCAAAAGCCACGTTTTCTTCAGAAAGCAACGTGCTTAGTGCCTCGGAGCTTCCTTCTCGACGTACAGGCATGGAATCTTGAGCTCAAGTGTTCGTTCTTGCATGTTGAATGCGTGTGCGATTGTTACTTGAACTACTAACATATTGGTTGTTTAGAAGCGAATAACGCGACTGCTATTGAATTGAGGATGGTTGATGTGATGAGCACGTGTGTTTTGTTGTTTCAATAAATATTTTGCTCAAGAATGGCTTGAGTGTCTGCTGGAACGCAGCTGTCACAGCACAGCTCCTCTGTGATCTCAATTACGGTTTCACTGGTCACAGCAATCTTGCGACATTTCGCTGCAATTGATCTCACGATCAGTCTTCAGTTGTGTCTTGTGAGAGCACAAACCTAATAAATGAGTCTGCATCCATACCAATCGTGCTGCCTTCCCCTATCTCCCCAGAGGGTACGGATTGCTTGGAAGTGGCTCTAGAAATGTCTACCCTAACTGTAAACGGGAAAATTAGAGATCGGATATGCTAGATATTTCAGTATAAAAGGCAGTCGAGTCACATCATTTATCCGATTCCGAATAACTCCCCGCTCTCCTCAATAGACAATGACTGACTTCACCACTCTCTGTGCCAAGATCATGAACTGCTTGGAGCAGCTTCAGAACCCGGAAAATGTAAGTTTCATCTTCCATTCCTTCACATTTTGTTGATTTTGAAAACCTTTCATCTTCCAGGTCGAGCAAAGTCTACGTGAACTGTCTATCATGGAAGTAACTAAGGAAGCAATCGAGGCAACTGGCGCTGAGAAGGTAGAGAAAACTTCAACTGATATCGACTAATCTTTTTCATTTAGATCGTAGCATCTCATTTTCGCAATCCAATTGCCGGTGATATTGCAAGAAATATTGCCATGAATTGGCTTGGAATCAGAACTCCAAAGTATGCTTGACCATTCTCTTTTATTTCGAATTTTTCGATTCACAAATTCTCGTTTACAGAATGCCAGTACTTCTTTTCAAGTGGCAACGAGACAAAGAAGAGAACCTCAAGAGAAATATTGATTCTGATTATTATGATGATTCCATTTCTCCGAAGAAAATCAAGACTGTGGAAGAAGAAAACCTTTCATCAGTGTTGGATATCACTGGGGATGAAAATGAAAAGGGAGAGGAGGAGAAGGTGAACAATCCATTCTTCAACAGAGAAGAATACTCACAAATGAACTCTAAAAAGGTGAGTGAAGTAACATAATTTCGTTTCGCATTTCGATGGATTTCCTGCCAGCAAAAAAACTATCAGAAATTGCGTGTTTCAATTGATATTTTAGCCGCCTTCTGGAGCGCCTTCTTCATCCAAAACTCAGAAGCAGCCATCCACTCTCAAAAAATCCACGAAGGAGAATCGCCTTGAGGCAATCTCTCTCAAAATCGGAAAGAAGAAGGCTGAAACTGCGGCAAAGCAAAGAAAGGTTCGAAGTTTGGACCTCCACAATTCAAATTCAATCGATATTTCTAGACCGTAGCCCTCTCTGAGCATGGCTACGCCGCTCGCTCTCGGGCTCTTACTGGTCAGAAGAAATAGGGACCACCATCCATTTTTATTTATTATGGCTCACGCGAAATTAAATAACTCGAAGGGATCGAAAAGGCCGCTTGTTCTGTTTTCGCAGTTTTTTAGCACACCATTAGAGCTAACTTTTCTCCAAAAATCAGACAAATCAATGGGCTCCCGATACCATTTTAAGCTCAAAATCTTCTTAAAACATGCTAATTTGGAAGACACAGAGTGAATAAAGGGCACTAACTTCCGTTTAAGGTGAGGGCCGCGACGTTTGTAAGTTTCCAGTGATAAACTAAGGTAATGAGCATAGCATATCCGAAAATCAGATAAATCAATTTTCTCCCACGAATGTTATATAGGTGCAAAGTTTGGCGATCGAAATGATCTTTGATCTCATGCAAAAATCGTGGGAGACCATTGATTCGGCTGATTTTCGGATATGTTATGCCCATCGCCATAGTCTATCTCTGAGAACTTTCAAAAGTCGCGGCCCTCGTCTAGAACGCTTCTTATAGGGCTTTTGTAGTTTGTAGTCTCTAGTTATCAAGAACTGATTTTTTTGTAAAATGCAAATATCTCGAGAACCATTGGATTTCGGTTGGTCTTCCGCGAACAAAAAATGTTTCTACAGTATCGGACAAAAGTTTAGCACCAAAAATCAAATCGTCATAAGTTTCTTCAAAATTGAGATAGGGACTTATGGTCGGGGGCAATCGATAGGCAATCCATAGGAGAATGAGTCCATATGGTATATTGGAACAGGTTCCTCTAGACTCATTCGCTGTACATTTTTTGCTGAGGTGTGGTCGTAAATATTTTTTTGAACCTCGGGGGATTTAGCCCAGAAGCTCAAACGTTATGTGGTGATAGTGCAACCATTGATCTACCCGATCCACCATATGGCCCTTTGTGAGCATTTCGCAATAGTGAATAGGAATTATTTTCCGACACCTCCCAAAGCTTTTCAAAAATATGTAAGTTCCGTCTTAGGTGACCCACAGCCTCCAAACTTGGCATGTAGCATCAGTGTGTGGTCCAGTTGAGTTGTGCCAAGTTTGGGCCGGATCGGCTGCTTGGTTCGTGAATTCAACTTTTTACGTAAACTCATTGTGTCGCCACCTAGAAATAGCCGCTCCGTGAAATGAAAAATCTTATTTCGTGCAGTGCGGTAGCACAACCTCTTGCGACTGAATGAGTGAAATTTCAAAGTTGGGCGATCACTTTCCCGGGTTTCACAGCTGCAAATCCGACGCGAGTCAGATCGAAAAAAGTAACAAGTTCAACAAAAGATTTTCGGGAACTTTGGCATATCCCCTTTTAAACATCTTAATCGTATTCGCAGCATCATTTCATGAAATGTTAGAACCTTTAGCGTTATTTGAAAGCACAACATTCAAGTTTTGAAGGCATCTGTTTCGAAACAGTTCACCGTTTTGTGAAATTCCCCACTGAGAATCGCGTCGGATTTGCAGCTGTAAAACCCGGGAAAGTGATCGCCCAACATTGAAATTTCACACATTCAGTCACAAGAGGTTGTGCTACCCCATTGCACGAAATCAGATTTTTCACTTCACGGAGCGGCTATTTCTGGGTGGCGACACAATGAGTTTACGTAAAAAGTTGAGTTTACGAACCAAGCAGCCGATCCGGCCCAAACTTGGCACAACTCAACTGGACCACACACTGACACTACCGGCCAAGTTTGGAGGCTGTGGGTCACCTAAGACGGAATTTACATATTTTTGAAAAGATTTGGGAGGTGTCGGAAAATAATTCCTATTCACTATTAGGGACCACCATCACTCTCCAGTCGGATAGGGTGCGCGCAATGCAGAATAACACAAAGAGGGTTGACAGGCCGTGGGTTCTGATTTCACAGGCGTTTAGCACACCATGTTGGGCAACTTTCCTCGAAATTTCAAGCAAATCGTAGTACGTCCACGTTTTATATAATCCAAAATGTTTCAAAACGACTGTCTTATTTTGAAAATCAACTCTTCAAAGCGGTATAGATTGAGACCAAGTAGTAGGCCGCGACTTTTGTAAGTTTCCAGTGATAGGCAATGGTCATAGGCACAACATATCCGAAAATCAGCCAAATCGTAGTACGTCCACCGTTTTTACATGAGGTCAAAGATTGACTACCGAAATGATCTTTGATCTTATGTAAAAGTGGTGGACGTACTAGGATTTGGCTGATTTTTGGATATGTTGTGCCCATGGCC
>LS517587.1:921383-934895 GCA_900490845.1 Pristionchus japonicus | reverse complement strand
GTGGAGCACGTGCAGATTTCCTCACAAGGCTGGTACACTATAAGTTGATTTGTGAAAAAGTGGCACCCTCTATCCCTCCCCTGAGCACAGATTTGAAATCCTCACGCTCTTCCGGTTCGATCTATGCTAAAGAACAAGGATGCCCGGGCCTCTACGATAACTTCCATTTTTGAACCGTATTTTTGAAATTCATGAAAAAATTAAGTAGACAGGCGTGATCAGCATCAAATTCTGCACTAGGGGCCAAACGCATCTAGTTCTAGCGATCTCGAGTGCTGAGGTACAGAGGACTGTCCGTTTTCGACGTGACGCCATCTGAAGCCGACGACGGCCCAAAACGCAAAATGAGTATGCCTATCTTCATTAGCACCATCGAGAACCCGAAATCACACCTTTTCAGAGATTTGATGTTTTTGAGCTGTGCCAGCCGTTGCTCGATTCTTACGCGAACAGCCTCATATCCTCTCTCTCGATCGGTAACACCGAAACCGAAACCGAACCGGCAACCCTATCTTCTCATCACTAGAGTGCGAAATAGGGGACGCAACCCTCAGAGAGACGATAGAGTGTGGGAAAAGAAGAGTCGGCAGCCCTTCATTCCTCACCGCTGGGTCGGTAGTCCACACTCCAGTGTGGGCGGTGCACGCAAAACTTGCAATCTGTGTCCAATCGCCCGACGAAGATTTGTAGCTGGAAAGCTTGTTCCATAACAATACCCGGCGCAACATCTGAGTTTGAAATACGGGTCGCCATTTCACACACTAGCTCGCCTCTCTGAACGGTGAGATAGTTGTGTTTCGAACTCAGTTCAGCTAGAATCTTGGCAGAACGTACAACATGTCTTTGCCAGCTTCGCACTCAATCTTCGCATCGTCCTTGAACGTAATCTGCAATTGTTGCTCATTAACTGAGAGAATCGAAATTTGGCAATAGGGTGGAAGCTGACGACAATAGCGGAACACTAAATGTTGTAACACTGTGCCGATCCCAGTCTGCCATTACACCAATGCGTACCTCCGCACACTCATCATACAATGGATGGCATGCCGATTTCAGTGGTGTCTTCTTGATGCAGGAAACTGAAAATTTCCAGGTCCACGTCAACTTATATTTAGTTCCCCGGAAGCGTGTCAAGACTCGACGTTTGGAAACATCTAATTAGTAATGAGTGAAACTCAGCCAGTCTTCCGGGAAACTAGACAATCATCTTCTCTCGCTTCCAACTCACATCTTTTGTAGCAGATGCCCTCCTTGACTCGATGTTCGTCAGTCTGTCCGTCAGCGATCCATTTCCCCTCTTTGCACTTGACCTGACAAAGATCGATAATTAACCAGCAATCGAGCAGGAGGCCCTTACCGATTCGATTTTCATCGATAGCGGCAGGTCGGTGAGTAGTAGCTCGCCAGCGGGGCACTGCAATGCCAATCATTAGCACAAACACACACACACACACACCTGAGTCCATGAGAATCCATCTACTCGACAATCAGAAGCATCTGTACATGCGAAATACGAGTCGCCGTATTTCGTCGCTCTTCATTGCACACACTCTCTCGTCGATCAGAGCAGTGTGTAAGCTGACATTGAGACGGCGACCCGTACTTCGTACTGCGCACTACTTCGCATATCGTGATCGCCCACCTTCCGTGCGTAGCATCCTGCATCGTATGATGCGTGTATTATCGACCCGCCTTTAACACATCCAGCTTCATCGTCGCATAGGTAGCGGGCAGTGATATCTCTGCAGGCCTTGCACGGGACTGGAAAAGTAGTTCTCGGTTGTCATTAGAGTTCGAAAAACGTTTCCCGGTCTCATCAATTCACACACACGCTAGTTCGGTGAAAGTGTATGAAATGCAGAGAGGGCGGCCCGTGCTTCGCGCTCTTCTGCTCACTAGGGATGCCGGATCAAATACCAAATTATTTGGCTTCTCGTTTAGCTCACCCAAATACTTGGTTTGGGTCAAAATGAAAACCAAATATTTGGTTTTTTTTCTCCAAATATTTGGATGGACACTCTCCTCTATTTCCTCACTCTCTCGCTCATTTTTCACAAACCAAATATTTGGTTTTCAGACCAAAGCTTTGGTTTTTTCCTACTGGGTACCAAATATTTGGGATTTGTATTTGATCCGGCATCCCTACTGCTCACCCAAATCGGGACTGTGCTCCGCGCAGACCACATTGTCCTTTGCCGTTATTGCGATTTCCTTGGGGTTCTGAAGCGGTATTGTATTGTATTGGCGGGGCATGAGAAAGGCCTGACTCTCACAAGGGAACCTTTTAAGTCCACGGAAAAGAATCCTAAAACGGCTTGTGGGAGGTTGTAGGGGTGGACAATAGAAGCCACTTGATGATTTCAAAAGTTGCTAACGGGAACTTCCAAGGGTAGAAAATCGATAATTTCTTTAACGTGTGATTCACCGCAAGCGCGATCCCAAGATACACCCCAAGTTACAACCCTCTCTCACCCAACTACCGGGATGGCGCAGCAGGGAAGGCGCCCAACTACCAGTCATGGAGTCGGTGGTTCGACGCCCACTCTGTGCATTCTTTTGCAAAACTCTTTTGCCACTACGACAACTTTTAATTTCGTGTTCATTACACTTTTCTGAACGATACCATGTCAATAACATGTGGTGTCGAGTCCTCCCTTGAAGAAATCAAAATGAGTGATGTGCTCAAAACTTTCGGAACCCGGTGTGAGAACCACCCTCTCACACCAGAAACCACATGTTATTGACATGGTATCGTTCAGAAAAGTGTAATGAACACGAAATTAAAAGTTGTCGTAGTGGCAAAAGAGTTTTGCAAAAGAATGCACAGAGTGGGCATCGAACCACCGACTCCATGACTGGTAGTTGGGCGCCTTCCCTGCTGCGCCATCCCGGTAGTCGTGTGAGAGAGGGTTGTAACTTGGGGTGTATCTTGGGATCGCGCTCGCGGTGAATCACACGTTAAAGATTTTATCGATTTTCTACCCTTGGAAGTTCCCGTTAGCAACTTTTGAAATCATCAAGAGGCTTCTATTGTTCACCACTACAACCTCCCACAAGCTGTTTTAGGATTCTTTTCCGTGGACTTAAAAGGTTCCCTTGTCAGATACGATGGCACGTTGTTTCAAAAATAAATTTAAAAAGCTCCAAAAATCGAATCAGTGCTGATTCTTGTCAGGTAGAGTCACAGGCTGTGCAAAAAGGTCTCTCACTTTTCCTTCGCGAGAGAGAGAGAGTGTCGCGAAATGCGAAACGTAAAGGGTTTGCATAGCCTTGCCACAATATTCAAAGTAAGCGCTTACCGTGTATCCGTCTTGCGCTACCCATCTTCCTTTTAAGCACGTAAAGTACACGATCTTCTCCCATCCAGCAACGTTTTCTCTCTGCAGGCTGCAACGAATCGGTTGCCTCATACGAATAGAGACACGGGTCGCCGCCTCTTCGATTCACACGGTCTCTAGCATTTCTGACCGGATGTGCGAAAGAGTCTGATAGAGAGTGCGAAATAAAGAAATGTCGACCCGAAAAGGTTCGTGAAAAAAAATATGTTTCTACATCCACACTGCGTGGCTTCATTTCTTCACCCTTTCATAGAGAGAATTTAAATATTTGTTGTATTTTTTCGAAGCTTTCAAAGATGAGAGAACAAAATTGAGCTTTGGAAGGAAATCAATCTGCACACATTTTGTTGCGATGTTCTATTTCCTTACTGGCCAAAAGACGAACGTACGAAGGTTAGAAAAAAACCGAATACGGATTCATATCCATATATCGCTGCTTTGACACACAAATTTCGCCATATCCGCCGGAAAAAAATCTCGATGTCAGGGTAAAGTTAAGAATCCTGACAGTTTCGATGTAGAAATGCAGAAATTTACGAACGATTGTTTAGAAAGATAGCTTTGATGATCACTCAATAACATATCAAATCTCCTAATCTCAAATCCATATGCTGCTTGACTGATTGTCGATTCAATATGATTACTGACTAGGTTCCTTTTCTTCCCGCTCTCTCACATGAGTCTCCTGGCATCAAAGATATTGAAATTCCCTGAAAATAAGTGGATTTGCAATCATCGTCGCGGAATAAGTATGTGAATAATGCCACAGTCAATGATGTCGTTACAGTGATATAAGGAGGGGTGAATTCGAATGTTCGTTCCCGTGAAGTAGATTACTGACAATTGAAGAATCTTCAACTGTAAGGCCAGCAAAACCAGCGAGAAGGTGTGTGAAATTGAGAGAGTTGCTTACAATTCAAGATTCTTCAACTGTAATGTAGAATAAAAAGTCTCTAAGGTGTGAAAGAAGTGCATGGTAACAAACCAACGATTTCAACCCTCCTTATTTGGTCATCATAAGTTATGTCAGAGCAATGGCAATAGCTAATACAGTGACCTTTCTCCTGGTATTGGGTATTGAATTCACATCAGTTCATGCCTGTGCAAATTCAGCAATAGTAAGGGCAGCCGGCAATAGGGCTGTGCCCCGGCTGAACCCCCGACACACCAAGACAAAGGAGGGAGAAAATCTCATTTGCGTGGCACAGCTCAGCCGAGTCATTCTGCACCGCGCGAGAGAGAAAAGCGGTCGGAAATGAGAGAGTTTCCGCACGTTTCATTGTGCTGTTCCTGAACGGGGTCAAAATCGAAAAATCGGCGTCTGTCAGATTTTGCGGAAGAGGTTTGCAATGTGAAAAAAATTGCCTGAAAAATGTTGCAATGAAGTAATAGAAATATGTTTCACGGGCATACCTACCCCCGCCGCACCTTCTAGAGCGGGAATGGGAATGAATGAGGGGGAACAGATATGTTTCTCAAGACGATCTTCACTTCAAATCTCAAATGAGGAATGAATGAGGGAGAGACGCGAGAATCTCCATCAACCGACACACTGGGTGGATGAGAGGGAGAATGAAGGGATGGAAAAGAGCGAAAATCGTCTGTGCCACGCAAATGAACCTTTCTCCCCTCCACAGCGTGCCAAGGAGAACGGCCTCTTTTGTTCGAAACGGCGGACGTATTCTAATGTGAGCGAGTCATTCCGCCCTTATTCGCGCGGGATTAGCGGGCAATTTTGCGAGTTCGGGAAACAAAAAGCGATGCCATTTTCACTCTGGTTGGTTCATGGCATCGCTCTTTGTATCCCGAACTCGCGAATTTGCCCGCTAATTCCGCGCGAATGAGGGCGGAATGACTCGCTCACATTAGAATACGTCCGCCGTTTCGAACAATAGAGGTCGTTCTCCTTGGCACGCTGTGCCCTCTTTGACTTGGTGTGCCCGACCCTTCGATCCACAATAGAAAAACTTACCTCTGCGCCACGCAGACTTGTTTCGCGATCCTACTAGAGTCCCTCCCATCCCTAGGGAAATCGGTAGCCTCGGGTTTGGGAAAAGGCGCCAGAATTAGGACTAGTCGTCATGGTGTCAGTTTAGCCATTTGACGGTTCCGGCGCCACACCTAATGCTTCCCTTGAACTGATGTGAATGAAAATCGCTGCTGCTTACCTCGCATCCCACGATGCCTTTGATTGAGGCAGGGATGTTGTCGGGACACTTGCTCAACGGCCTCGTATCGGCGCAGGCTGCAAATGCAAGTTTCGTCTATGCAACATCACATAATGGTGACTACAGCACCCCCCCCCCCCCCCCGTTTGACACAATACGAAATATCGTTACCATACCTCCTACAGCACTCTGGTTTCTCGTGACCAGTAGGGAACCAGTAGCCTGACCAGTAGGTGGTCAGGGTACTGTCTACTGGTCAGGGTACTGGTCAACCAGTGGTTGGAGGAGTGCGAAATAGCGGGAGTTATTGGTTGATAGAAGCATGGGTTTCCCCATACAGTAACCAAGCCACACGCGGGCGGGCCCGGTCACATCCAAAAGACGGACTTGCTTGGACCGTAAGAGCGACTTTCTGAGAAACTGAAACTATGCTTGGCACTAGGGAAAAATGGAATTCCTCCAAAATGTGTCAGCTGGTAGTACTCCTCGAGTGTATCTCAGCACCAGTTGATTTAGTGTTCTGGTTCGATCTCCGTCGAATTGTGGAGTATGTTTCAGTGAAACATAACCCAGCCGACTTTGCCATTTCGTAACCATTCGAAACGAGTGATAGCGCAAATAACGCGCACTACTACTGTGATCGTGCATGCCAAGTGTCACCCCAATCGATTTGAGAAAAATCGATAAATCGAGATTTCTAATATAAAATAGAAAATATCTCTAAAAATCGTCTGCTAATGTCCCATTTTTTATTTGCTCAAACTAGAGAGCAACCACTCCTCTCGATGCTGTGCCAATATAAAGGAAATTAAAAATACGAGCTTGGAGAAATTCACGAAAAAGTGCTAAAATTTTGAAATAAAGTCAGTTCTCGATAAGCAAAAATGCTGTACCGCCGAGGGCGGCTTGTAGATAAACCAGGTTTAACCTTTGAGCGCCGGGTCAAGTTTGCAAAGTTAGTAGAGGGTGGACCTACAGTAAATTGTCATGTTACAGTAACCCATAATACCGTAGTCAGGTTATCGCAAACTAACTTTTTTCTCAAATGATGAGCTACAAATGTCTTGCACGGTCGAATGTGTCGACCTTAAACCAGCATACTACAGTAACCCGAGATACCGTAATCCGATAATCGCAAACTGACTTTTTGATGAAAATGAGCTTTTAATACCCTGATCAAAAAACTCAGTTTGCGATAACCGAATTACGGTATCTTGTAATACTATAGCATGCTGTATTACGGTCGACACATTCGACTATGGCAGACATTAGTAGCACATCATTTGAGAAAAAAGTCAGTTTGCGATATCCTGAGACTACGGTATTATGGGTTACTGTAACATGACAATTTACTGTAGGTCCACCCTCTACTAACTTTGCAAACTTGACCCGGCGCTCAAAGGTTAAACCTGGTTAATCTACAAGCCGCCCTCGGCGGTATGGCATTTTTGCTTATCGAGAACTGACTTTATTTCAAATTTTCAGCACTTTTTCGTGAATTTCTCCAAGCTCGTATTTTTAATTTCCTTTATATTGGCACAGCATCGAGAGGAGTGGTTGCTCTCTAGTTTGAGCAAATAAAAAATGGGACATTAGCAGACGATTTTTAGAGATATTTTCTATTTTATATTAGAAATATCGATTTATCGATTTTTCTCAAATCGATTGGGGTGAAACTTGGCATGCACGATCACAGTAATAGTGCGCGTTATTTGCGCTATCACTCGTTTCGAATGGTTACGAAATGGCAGTCGGCTGGGTTATGTTTCACTGAAACATACTCCACAATTCGACGGAGATCGAACCAGAACACTAAATCAACTGGTGCTGAGATACACTCGAGGAGTACTACCAGCTGACACATTTTGGAGGAATTCCATTTTTCCCTAGTGCCAAGGGTCCCGGCCAAAGATTTTCACTGACTCAGATAGTCACTCGTAACCAGTTGCGCGCAGTGGCGCTCGAGGGTACCCGAGGGTACTCGGTTTGGGGCTGCGAGAGGGGCCCTCATAGGCAAGCTGCGATCTAGACACGCCGGGTTTGTGCGCCCCTCCTGACCAGTATGCAACCAGTACCCGTGCCGGCCGCGCTGGCCAGTGGTTGAGGTACTGGTTGCCTACTGGTCAGAGTACTGGTCAACTACTGGTCAGATCTATACTGGTTACCTACTGGTCAGGGTACTAGTTGACTACTGGTCAGCTCAAACTCCGCCCACTTTTACTGGTTGCCTACTGGTCACGAGAAACCAGAGCACCTCACCACGACTACAGAATCCCACACACGCTACAGTATCCCTTAGCGCGACAGTGCACCTTCGTGGGTGCAGCACACCACATCTCTCTACCTCTCCTCTCATTGTTTTATTGTCATTGCCGGTACCCCATTCGCTAGTCCATGGCCACAATTTCCTCCTCATTGAGTACTGTATCCAATAACCTACAGTAAGCCATCCCAGGTACGGTATTCAAACGTCGTTACCATAACCACCCTTCGATAATTCATCTGCCCAATTCGCCTCTTCGATCCAATTCTTCTTGGAACATTGAGCCAATAGCACATTATACCGTCACGTTATTCACAAGTCATGTTATACTATGATCTGCTGTTAAAGCATACAGCTGCATTCAATACAGTAATCCATCTCATGATACCGTACCTGCGTGTACTTGAGCATACTGTATCACAGCCAGCAGAAGAGCGAGCCGCAGAAGTTGTGATCCCATCTGGAATAAGGGTACTGTAGCAATGATACGGTAGAGGTCAAGTATTGATCAGTTCGCAGGATGAAGATACTGTACGATAGATCTCGAGATGTAAGATAAAACTACAGTATACTAAGACCATGGGGTCCTAAAGGGCACTGGAGAGCCTATGGGATCCACGGGGATATCGGGAGAATCGATTCGCTATCCTTGGTTGATCCTAGGGATCCTGAGGGTATCGAGAAGGGCGATTTGAGGGAGAGGAAACCAACCTGCAGACGGGAGATGGATGAAAATGAGGGAGAAGTGAGGGGAGGAGGCGGAGAGTGACCTTTTATAGTCCAATATCGCCTATTATTAATTCTGTTCAATTATGCAAATGAAATGTAAATTGAGGAATTAGTTTTGTTATTGCCGATTTGTCACGTATTCTTCAGAAATGAACGTAGAGTTGATGTGGATTTTTCGTTTTGTCTAGTCACGACTCGTGGAATCGTGCAAAATCTCGAAAATCTCGTTGCAATGTGACGCAATACTAAATATCGTAGATATGTACTTTATTCGTTTATGGTAACGAATTCGGAAAATATCGCAAGCAGGAATACAATTGGTGCCAAATTGCTTTTCTATGGTTTCAGGAAGAATAGGCTTGTAATGACGCAGAGAATGGGGAGAATTGACTGCGAATCGGTCGATCGACTTGTGGGTCCACGCGTTACTGCAATCACTCAAATTGAACCCAGAGTCCGACGGGAACCCAGAGTCCGACGGGTCACCATCATGACTGCCCTCTTCTCACCATCATTCTCCTTCTGTCCTCCTCCTCCTCCGCTTTCTCCTCCTCCCTCTCCTCCATTCATTCCCGTCGTTCTCTCATTGGGCGGCAGTGCGGTAGTCGTGGTAGTGGTTGTGGTGTCCGGTTCAGGGTTCGGATTCGAATTTGCGCAGAAGAACGAGCTATCGGAGCCGAGAAATTCCTGAGATAGCAGTGTCATTTCTCAACCTTCAGTGAAGCTTGAACACACTATCACTATCACTGAAAAAGCTTTTACACTTGAATCAACTGTATTAATTTTTCAGCATTTTTACTATCAACACAATAACTCGATAACAAACATCGGTTCCATCAAGCATCTTGTTAGCTGTCCACGATCCTTTCTTTAAATCGCAGGAGACAGACTTGTCCTTCAGCTCGCGCCACATCTGTTCCGAGACCCTTTTGACACTGAAAATAAATCGAAAAATGTTCGAACAGCAAGATTAAAAATGCTTTGGGACTATTGTTGTTGTACAATTGCGGAGCTTCGATACATTTTTGTTGTTGTTGAAAACACTACAAAAAATGAACTCACAACATCTTCTTAGTTATGGATCGGCAGTTCAGAGTTTCATATTGCTCTTTTGTTGTGAATTCGTGAGCGTCAACCTGATATTACATGGATTGAGAGAATCGAGGTAAAGATCATTAATGGAAATTTATTCTTTTGTGCAATAAGTTATAGAAAACGCTTCTCAAATGACCAACTTTTTCACAGACAGCAGCCACATGTTTTGAATCGGTAGGGCATTTTGGTGTTATATCATTAAGATCTCGGCCGTTGATACAATACTCTGTATAATTCATTTTGTTTTAAAATGATAATTCTCGTAAATCCTCACAGATCGACCCTCCACCCTACTGGTGAAAACGTACTGATTGGGGCAGGGGTCGACGCGGCACAAACAACGTTGGCATCGGAAGCCATCTCTTGAGAAGACTGCAAGTTGAATAAGTTGTCGTATCTCGGTCTACATATCAAGGGGATGCATCAATATATCTAGGTTCTGAATCCTGGTGTTTCCCACATGTACCCAGACAGTGAGAAAAAAAGTAAAAAAGTACATCACTCTGTCTTTTTTTGAAATATTTTCTTGACGTTTCAATTCCAAACCTCTTTGTTGATTCCACTCTTCCATTTTCCTACACGATAATCGCAGTAAACAACTCCTTGCTTCGTCAATATTTTGTCTGCGAGCACGCTGAAAACAGAAGTAGAACCGAAGAAAACTTCAAAAATTCCATGGTCACTCACAATAAATTCTGACCCTCAGCACATCTGAGCGATTCGGCGGTCAAATCAGTCACCTGAAATAATAAATTCGATTGAATTTTCCACAAATTCCCGCATTACTCAATAATTTTCCATTGTCACAAAAACATTTCCATTGTAAACAAAAAAATGAATATTAAACTCGGCTCACCTCCTTGCATGGTTAGTATTCGGAGCAATCGGACGTCGGCTTCAGACAGTTCTCTGGAAAAGACTACATTTTGAGGTCAACGTTTTGCAGTTGTTTGGACATTCTAAGTTAGACAATGCCTGTTTCGTAGGATGTGTTGACACTGCAGAGACTATTTTTTTTCTCGCTTTGCGTAAGCATCATCACATCCTAAGCACCGACCGAAACATGCGATTTTGGCAAGAACATCTAGTACGATTGTGCGTGATGAAACCGTATTCAGTTCTGTCAATGAACTGGGGACCGCCACATTATCTGCTATTCTACGGTCAACCGGAACCGATGAAAATCAGTCTTCTTATTCTCCGGCTTACTAGGCGTGAGAGGCTTCCGATCGGCGCAAATCACTGAATCGCCGTCGTGCAGTGGTGCAGAATTCTGCAAGTTCGATCAATAACATTTCCATTTCAATCACGCATTTTCGCCCCTTGTAAATCGGGTTCATCCGTTCTCTCACTCTGCGATAATTGTTTTGATCCCATCACACAGCGTTCTGACCCTCGTGTGCTCTTCAAAGAAGGGTTAAACAAAGCAACCCGTTCCCGCAAATGCAAATTATGAGCGGGGAGAGAGATCCCTCCCCTCCCTCATATTTGCAGTTCGCAAATCGCTAACCCTTCTCTGTAGAGGTGGAACGCTGTGATCGATTGCCCGACGACTCACAGATCTATCCGCGGCTCCTTGCATCCACGTCTTCTCTTTTGTATCGCACCAAACCGCTCCTTGCAACGTCCAGTCAGCGCCAGTTTTGGGCTTGGTGCTGCGAATGAAGTCCTCAGAAATTATAGTTTCCTCCATAGGAAGGAGTCTTCCGGGATTCCCGATAAGGTTCAGAGAGAAGAATAAAGGCGAAACATACAAGAGTTGCTGGCCGGCGCCGTTGCAAGTTATAGCGTCGACAGTGAAATCCGGAATCTGGGTAGAAACAACTCATTTCAGCTTGAACCATTCTTGTTTCCTACCGGCACACAATTGGCTTCTTTCTCAAGGGTTCCGGAGCAGATATCGTCCTTTTCGTTCAGTGGGTGGAATTTCTGGCATTCGACTGAAACGATTCAGTCAATGTTGCTAATAGCTATGGGTGGGCTTTAGGTGATTACCCACATTTCTCAACGCAGACCGCATTGGGATAGGGAGTTGGAGTTCCTTCATCGAGTCCAGTCCACTCGCCCGTAACATCACATGTGAGCTGAACAGGAATTTGCTAGCATTTTGAGCAAGTGCTAGAGGTCAGAGGTCGTTTTTGCTGTTGATTTCGTCAGATGTAAGTGAGGAAAAGGCGCGATTTGACACATGATTTCAGAGTCAGACTAAAGAAAGAACCTTGCTGAATGAAATAGGAGTGCCGTCTTCGTCGACAAAGAACCCGGTAGAGCACTGGAAAAAGTAGCTCTGATTCCTTCTGCATCGTCCTCAGAGGGGGGGGGGGGGTACAGGATTGGTGAGATAGCCGCAAGATGATGTGATAGCTTACCGACTTCTCCCGACAGCCCGCGGTAGAGACTATTTTCTCCGAGCCTGCATGGCAACCAGTCTGGGCCTGACAATCGAACGGAGTCGGATCGTCGCATGTCTTGCACAAGGCTGAAATGAGTTCTTCGAAATCTTCTTCGCTAAATTATAATAATCACTGAATATATCTTAGAATACTGCAGGGCTGTCAATATGCAAAATGCGACACTTTCCTCATTAGAATGATCAAACTTCATCCATTTCTAATTAGATATTTCCAAACGGCAAGGTTAGTAGATGGAGGTAAAGTGCTCTTCCGAGGAACTCGACAAGTAACCGGAATACATCATTGTGACAACGCAGGAAGTCAAATTTTTGCTTTGACAGCGCTACAAACGTCACAACGCACCGATTGGCTTCGACTTTGCGCAGACCACTTCGTCCTCGCTCTTCAAATTCACCTAGAATTTGACTTCGTTATCCAGCATTTCCAAAATGTTGCGTTCATCATTCAATAGAAAGGGCTCCTCCCTGGATTTTCAAATGGAACTAGTATGAAACTGAGGAAAGTAATTGTGCAAACGGAGCCGCTTATCTCTCTAGAGAACGCATGAGCAACTTGTCCCTTTCGACAGTCTTCTGCTCACTAGAGTGCGAAATACGGGGCGCCGTCTCTTTATTTCGCACGCTATCTCACAGGTCAGAGATAGACTGTGCGAAAGGAAGAGGCGGTAACCCCATCATTCCTCACCGCTGGGTCGGTAGTCCACTCTCCCGTGTGAGCTGTGCACGTAATGCTCGCTATCTGTGTCCAATCGCCCGGAGGAGATTTGTGGCTGAAAAGCTTGCTTCATATCAACATCCGGCGCAGCATTAGAGTTCGAAACACGGGCCCCATTTCACACACCGTCTCGTCTCTCTGATGGTTCGTGAAATGAAGAGACGATGATCCGTATCGGACAATGACACAAAACGTACAACATGGTTTTGCCAGCTTCGCACTCATTCTTCGTATCGTCTTTGAACGTAATCTGCAATTGTTCATGGCGATAGGGTGGAAGCAGATGTCATTAGCGGAACACTAAATGTTGTAACGCTGCGACGGTCCAAAAAAATCTGCAATTAGGTCAATCCGTACCTCCGCACATCCATCATACAATCGACGGCATGCCGATTTCAGTGGTGTCTTCTTCATGCAGGAAACTGTAATTTCCCGTGGTCACGTCATCTCGTATTTAGTTTCCCGGGAGAATGTCAAGACTCCACTCTGTGTTTGGTAATATCTAATTAGTAATGAGCGAACCTCAGCCAGTCTTCCCTGGAACTAGATAACACGCCTCTCACCTAAGAATCAATTCATACTGGCCGATTTTTGTCAGCGAGAGAAATTTCGATGTCCGGGTTTCGCCGGATTTGGGCCTTCCTAGACCCACCTAGACACCCTGTGAAAGGAATAGTGCCAGGGGTCATGCATGGATGAGCTGCAGCATCTGTTTCATGCAGCCTGCCAACTTCAAAGCCTTGTTTCTACCCTTCAACGTAGTCCAACGAAAAAACTTTCTTGTATAAACT
>LS517587.1:883109-910980 GCA_900490845.1 Pristionchus japonicus | reverse complement strand
ATCACAATAATAGTGCGCATCATTCGCGCTACCACTCGTTTCGAATGGTTACGAAATGGGAAAGTCGGCTGAGTTATGTTTCACTGAAACATATTTCACCATTCGTCGGAGAGCGAACCAGAACACTAAATCAGCTAGGGCTGAGCTACACTCGAGGAGTACTACCAGCACACGCATTTAGAAGGATTTCATTTTTTCGACTAGTGCCAAGCAAAAATTCATTTTCTCAGAAAGTCGCTCATAAACAATTCGAATGCACCTATTAAAAGTATTTTTGCTTCCTTTGTTTACATGAAAATTGAGCTAGTTCACGATAGTTTGGTCAATCGAGAACTGCCTTTATTCAAAATTATTAGCATTCTTTGCCAAAATTGGCTCGTTACGTATTTTTAAATTTCGTTCATTTTCGCATGGAAGCAAGATGTATAGTTTATCTTCCTATTAATCAAATAATAAAGGTATATTTCATAACTACCGGACGAGCTGCAATTTAAAAACGGAATTTTTTTTCGAAAAATTGATTTTTCTCGTCGAGTTTCAAAGCGATTAGGATGTAACTTGGTGTGGATGACTACCTGAATTTTGTGCATTTCTCGCGCCTTTGCTCGTTCGAAGCGATTGTGTTTGCGCAAAGTCGATTGGGTTACGGTAGTTTGTCGCCCTCACCGCCATTCGGCGGAGAGCGACCCTGGTGATTCCAAATGTTGCAGGTGAGCTACACTCGAGGGGTACTACCTGCACACGAGTTTTGAACCGGATCTATTTTTTCAACTTTGCCAACGTTATGGGCAAAACTTTTCACTTTCTCAAAAAGTGTCTTATAAATAAAGTTTCAACAATCGAATTAGTGCTGATTCTGGTCAGGTAGAGTGACAGGCTGTGCACAATTTTTACGGTCTCTCACTTTTCCTTTGCGCGAGAGAGCATGCGAAAAGTAAAGGGTTTGCACAGCTTGCCATGTGCAGTGCACAATATTCTTCCTCCGCTAAGTAAGCGCTTACCACGTAATTATTATCCTCGTACGCACCAAAACTTCCGAGTATGCAACCAAGGTGAAACATCTTCTTCCATCCAGCGACGTTCTCTCTCTGCACACTGCAACGAATCGGTTGCGGCATGCGAATTAAGAGACCCTTCCTTTCACACACACTCTAGCATCTCTGAACGGCGAGAGTGAGCGAAATTAAGAAATGCCGAAAAAAATTTCTCCATCAATACCGCTTGGTTTCATTCCTTTACCCTGTTTCAAAGATGAGAGAACAAAGTTGGGCCTTGGAAGAAGATCAATCGGCACACACTTTTTTGCTATGTTCTACTACCTAGGGTCCGCAAGCTCCGCCCCTTTTTTGTGGACAAGGTGCGCGGCCAAACAGCGTGTATCGGGAAGCACAAAGCGAATTCGCAACCAAATCGTTAGCTCTAAAGCGTTTCTAGCAGCTACTATGGTCCTTTATCGATGACAGACTGGCGAGCTGTATCGGACACTTTTGAGTCGGTCAAATTTGAAGGTTAAAGTGGGAAGAGAGGGGATTAGAGTACTTCCGAAGGTCGCAAACTTCTCGCCAGTACATATTTTATGGAAAAAATTTCTCCAAGACGATCTAAAATGAAAAATCAAAGAAAAAACGTTTCCCCGAATTGTGCTCCATTTTTAAAGATTTTAGTACGCGCGTATTTTATTTGGTTCCGGTTATCTCTAAACGCAGTGAAACTTCTCGACTGGCCGTGTGTGTCAGGCGTGTGTGTCACAATGTGCAACCTCCGCCTCTCGCTCCTCCGCCGATCTATCACCCGGCGTGTCTAGAGCGCACCCTCTCCACATAAGAAAACGCGCGCTCGCCATATAGAACAGCTTCGGCTCGATTGGGGGAACCTCTGTCCGTTTGGAGCTTGAGGGATGGGCAAAATAAGCTCCGCCCCTTCCTCTCCCCCTCTCGCCTTCCTCCCCTTACAAACAGTGCCTTCCGCGCGCACGTTTCGTGTTCTAACTCTGCTTAGGGGCAAGATAAAGACTTCCGGTAAAAAGCATGTTGTTACTGGGATCCTGAGGGATAGTTTGGACACACTTTTGAGCCCATTGCTTGACATCGGCTATGAACGTTGTGGCCCCTATCTACTACATTTCTGGACAAACGCTGAATATACGAAGGTTAGACCGAATGATGATTCATCTCCTTATATCGCTGCTTTAAAACACACATTTCGCTATATCCAGAGACCCCAGCGTAGATCTCCGATTCGTTGCGATGGTACCAAATCTGGGTTCAATATGTCCCTCATGGCCCCAATAACATCATACTTTTTACCGTTTGTGATTATCTTGTCTCTGTGAAAAGTTATGCCTCTAAAACCACGCGCGCGCAGGCACTGAGCGAGAGGGAAGGGAAGAGGTGAGAGAGAAAAGGGGGCGGAGCCTCTCTCTCATGTGTCTCTCTCCCTCCCCCCGCTCTCTCGCTCCCCTCTCCCCGCGCTCGCGGTACTCTTCGAGGTAACATGCTAAAATTCTGATTTTTTCTTTAAAAATCGTGAAACATTCTGATTAGTCAAATTCCTGTGGAGCAACTGGGCCCGATCAATAGAACCTTCCTAATCGCTATTTTTGAAACTTATTTATCGATTTTTACCATCCCAAAGTTGTCCGATCAGGATGCTCCCGGGGATCATTGTGGAGATCGATGATACCTAGCAGAATCGCTTTAGAATAGCCTAATCGGATAAGTATTCGCAGAGTACCGCCCATGCGCAGGTTTGGCTCGTGTCTCTATCCCTTCAAAGTGGGCGGAGCTTAGAGTCCCTAGCTATATCCGCCAAAAAATTTCGATGCTAGGGTAAACTGAAGAAGTCAGACAATTTTGATGCAGGAATGTAGAAATTTTACGAACATGAGAGTTTTTTTAATGAGCACTTATTAACATATCGAAACTCCTGATCCTTAATCCATATGACTGATAGTCGATACTTAATGCTGCCTTCAGTGGGGGTCAATTTTAGGGAGTCATTTTGAGGAATCAATTTGAAGGGTCGATTTGATAGATTGCTCCCTGCTCCCCCCTCACTCTTCTTCCTCCCTCATTCATCCCCTTCTCAATCACCTCGATGAAATTCCTCCCCCCCCCTCTTCCCATTTGCCTCCAAACTCCCCCAATAATCGAATCTTCTCCCTCACTCCCCTCGACATCGCCCGCTCGATGTGGTTGAGAAGGGGAAGAATGAGGGAGGAAGAAGAGTGAGGGGAGGGGCACGGGTGCTCAAGACCGACATCTAAAAACGGCGCACGTAAAAATTAATTATAAACCTGCCGCATTTAGGTACGATAATATTTTCGCGTCAGGAGCACTGAATCCTATTGCAAAAGCGCGTATTTGCACATCAAAAGCTCGCGTTGCGTGTCTGTGTGTTTGCGTCTTTGTGCATCCGGCCAATACGTGGCGAGGGGGCGGAGTCGCCGCTCTCTGCCTTAGTTAGATGTAGGGAAAGAGCCTATTTGAGCCGCCGTGAGGGGAGAGAGTGATCTATCAAATCGACCCTTCAAAATGACCCCTCAATATGACCCCTCAAAATTATCAATGTTCGACACTGAAGGCAGCATAATCATTACTAACTAGATTTCTTGTCCGTGGCAATAGACTTGGTGCATCGAACCTACTGAAATTTCCTGAAATTAAGTGAATTTACAGTCATCTTCGCGGAAATAAGTATGCGAATAATGCCACAGTCGATCGATAATGTCGTTACAATGATATAAGGAGGGGTGAATTCGTTGGTTCGTTCCCATGAAGTAATTTTTTAAAATAATTGACGAATCATCAACTGTAAGGTCAGCAAACGCCAGCGAGAGAGTGTGTGAAACTGAGAGAGTTTTTACAATTCAAGATTCTTCAACTGCAATGTAGGGTTGCCGGGTCGGCTTCGGTTTCAGGTTCACCGGCCTCTCTTTCAATGCCACACGTATGCAAACGCACGTGCGAGATGAAACATAAACTGAAATTTGAAAAAAAAACTCTTCACTATAGAAGTGCACAAGTCTTACAAACATCTCAACATTTTATGTTCGCCCTTTGTTCCTGTCCACAGGCAGGGGAAAGGAGATGGAAGAAAATAGAACACAAACCAAAAGGAACTTAGTCTCTTCATTTTCGTAAAATATTGTCTGCCTTTAGTTAAAGGAGGGCTATTAGCAAAGAAATGGGCGAAAACATGCATTTATTGGTTGCAAAAAACCTGGGTCGAAGGAGGCATCGAACCACCGGTCTTCAGAGTGGTTGACCGGAGCTCTAACCACTGCGCTGTACTGGGGTGTTGGAGCTGCTCCTCTCATTTCACATCATGATCGAGATGCTTTCACATTCAAATTCCCGCCACACCCCTGTCCTTCAAGCGTCCATGGCACATTGCCAACTCGCTATAAAATCGTTCAGGCAAAAGATACAACCATGCGGTTTTCGGATTTCTGATATGGTTCATGATAGCTACAGTTCTGCGTTGGCAGATTAGTCATCTAATATTTGCTATTAGCCCTCCTTTAATATCGATCTGGCTAAGGCGATTGGAAGTAAGTAAAGAACCGTCGAATCAGATTGGGAGAGTGGCGAAGAGAGTGTAGAGAAGGAAAGAGGGACGAGAGAGGGGAGCGGTACTCTGGTTTCTTCCAACCACTGGTTGACCAGTAAAAATGGGCGGAGTTTGAGCTAACCACTGGTTGACCAGTACCTCAACCGCTGGTTGACTAGTAGGCCGGACCGGTCGGGCCTACTGGTCAACCAGTGGTCAAGAGGGTCACATTCCCTCCGCGTGTAGAACGCAGCTTGCCTACAAGGGCCCCCTGTCGCAGCCCTAAACCGAGTACCCTCGTGCGCCACTGCGCTCAACTGGTTCGGTCCCAGCCGTGTGTGGCTCGGTTACTGTATGGGGCATCTCATGCTGCTATCGATAAATGATTTTCCACAATTCCGTATCCACTAAACCACTGGTCAACCAGTACCTCAACCACAGGTTGACATACCCTCCAACCAGTGGTTGAGGCACTGGTTAACCAGTGGTTGGGAGAAACCAGAGTAGATCACGGAGTGCGAGAAAAGGGAGAAGGAGAGGTCAAAGCCGACTCGGAGTCGGCTTTCAGTCATACGACGAAGGTGATCTCTCTCAATGAGCACATGCTCTGTGTGACGGGAAGGGAATCAGGGCGGCTCGGTAAAACCGAAACCGAAACTGCATCCCTACTGTAATGTTAAATAAAAGGCTCTAAGGTGTGAAAGTAGTGCATGGGAGCAAACCAACGAATTCACATCGCTACTTACCTTGCAGCCCACGATGTCTTTGGTGGAAGCAGGGATGTCGGGACACTTGCTGAACGGTCTCGTACCGGCGCAGTCTGCAAATGTAAGTTTCACCTTTGTGACAGGGCATAACCCCTCGTTTGATACAATACCAAACATTGTTGCCATACCCCCTACAGTACCTCACCACGACTACAGAATCCCGCATGAGCGACATGATACCTTCTTGGCTACAGTACACCACATCTCTCTACCTATCCTCTCATTGTTTTAGTGTCAGTGACGTTACAATACCCCATTCGCCAGCATAGCATCGTTTACTCACAAATCATGCTATACTATGATCTGATGTTATAGCATACAGCTGCACTGATTACAGTAATCCACCTCGTGATACCGTACCTGCGTGTACATACTGTAGTGTCGACAGCAGAAGAGCGAGTCGCAGAAGTTGTGATCCCATCTGGAATTGAGGGTACTGTAGCAATGAAACGGTATCGTTCAAGCATCGATCAGTTCGCAGGATGAAGATACTGTACGCTAGTTCTCGAAATATAAGACAAGACTACAGTATCCTAGACCATGGGATCCAAAAGGGCACTGGGGGGGCTAAGAGATCCTCGGGGATATCGGGTGAACCGATTCGATACCCTTGCTGTATCCTAGGGATCCTGAGGGTATCGAGAAGGGCGATTTGAGGGAGAGGAAACCAACCTGCGGACGGGAGATGGAGGAAAATGAGGGAGAAGTGAGAGGAGGAGGCGGAGAGTGACCTTTTATACTCCAATATCGCCTATTATTAATTCTGTTCAATTATCCAAAATGAAATGTAAATTGAAAAATTAGATTTGTCATTGTCAAAGTCACGTATTCTTCAGAAAAAACGCGGAACGTGTCTTGGAGATTTTTTTTCGAGTTGTGACGATGTGTGGGAACTCGATGTGAAGCGGTCATGTTTTGTTGTTGTTGTTGTTGTTGTTTTGTTCTACTCTTGGTCGGTGTGTTTGTTTTTGCTGTTGTTTTGCTCGACAACGAGGAATGCTCAAATTTCTCCATTCGCTCTTACAGTAACTCAAAGATAAATCGATTGCACGTACAGTATCCTTCTTCTCGTCATGTACGGTCATGAGTACGGTTGTGAGGGCAAGGCGGTACCACTTCAGGTACCCGACTGAACGAGACTGAGCGGAGTTTGAATAGTCATTATGAAATTAGATTTCAACGGCAGGTTTTAACTGAATGATTTTAGGGAAAAAGAACCATTTCAGTTTGCTCAGCAATTTGTTGTCACCCGATAGATCACTCGAGAGAGCCGGGAGATTGCCCATCAGCAGTGCTCTGTTATGTGGTCAATCGTGATCTTGAAACAACGCGTCGCTTTATATTGGAACATAGCATGTGCCCACACATCATTCGCATATTTTATTCTCTTCTATTACTCAGTTGTTGGTGGCGCCACTATGTTTGATCTCGGTTATTTATGCAGTTTTTCTTGGTTATCTATTCCTGGTTTTACGCGCATTCTATCCCAACCATTGTACTCACTCAACGCTGTTTGTTCTGGGCAAAATCGGATCATTCTTTTCAGATGAGAGAAGATTCTCTTCGATGGAACGTTTTTGAGACGATGAGAAGGGTTTTGTGGGCGCAACGTGACTATGAGAAGGCTGCCGAAATAGGCAATCTGCTCGTTGCTCTCTATACGTTCTACCATTCGGATTCTGCTGAACGCATCACTATGGAGAACTGTACTCCCGAGGAAATCGAGGTAGGCGTGGTATTCTGACACTTCTCCAGCTCCCCGGAGGCCCTGACGTGAGATTCTAAGGGGTTGGTGAACGGAAAAGTAGAGAAGTCTTCATAAATTGGCTTTCGAATACCTTCTATTAAACTCCCGATTTCAGATTGCAAGAAGCGCCATAAATAATATTCAAAACATTAGCTATTTATCAGTGATGAATCACTTTCATTATTCGCCACAGTACTGCAGACTGAGGTATTTTCGTTTTTATCAATTTTTAAATAAAATTAAAATTATAATAAATTAATATTAAGGATCTTCGCAGCCGGGCTAGTCCTACTTCGAATTGAATTGATTCCGCACTTCACTGAAATTACTCAGGGCGATTTTTATGTAGGACAACCCTCTTTTCACCTCTATAACAACATTTTGAGGATCGAAATTCCACCATATTCCGTCTCGAGAGCGCCATAACAGAAGTGATCTTCAGAGGAGACAATGCAGCCCAAACAGTATGCTAATACAAGCAGGCACTCCTTCGGTTTCTGGTCGACTTTCGGAGTGTGCTATCTACCATTGGCATTCCCCGCCTGGCTTGCGATTCAGAGCGGTCGAAAGACGACCAGAAACCAAAGCAGCTCTTGAAAAAGTAGGTAAAACTACTTTTCCAGATGATCGATGGAAATCAAAAGCGGTGCAGAAACTGTGAGACTCGAGTGACGACTCTGTGGCGAAGAGACAACCACGGATGTCGCATTTGCAACGCCTGCGGACTCTACTTCAGGGTACACGGGGTCAACCGTCCCCGAAACGAGGAAGAGAAAGCCAGAGCGATTTTTAGGGATATTAAAGCGAAAACGATTTGTATGGAATACGCACTGACCGATTGATTTTCTTGTTATATCGTTCTGTATTCTCCAACTGTGTATTGTATCCTGGTATCTCCGTTCTATGGTTGATATTGTCTGATGAAACTTATTTAATTCTCACCATTTGCTTTGATTCAACAATTGCTGAAAAGCACTTCATTCAAATACTAAAATCACAATGTCAGTGAGTCATCGGAAAGCGGACAGGAAAAGAAGAAAGGGTCGTCGTTCTTAACTGCACTCAACGATGGATCGATAGTATGTACAGTATCCTTCTCTTCGGCGGGTACGGTAGTGAGTACGGTAGCGAGGGCAAGGAGGGGCAACAATCGATATTTCGCACTATTCAGGGTTGAGAATATGCGAGCTACCGACGATTCAGCTAGCGACTAGCGAGTGTATTATGTACAGTGGGTGGAGTTTAGATCAGATTATCAGCTATTCACAGAATGTACAAGTGAGTTGGGGGGGGCATAGCCTAGTGGGATCTCAAGCAGTGACCGGGTTACGGTAGTTGTCACCGATCGATATTACGCGCCTAATCGATAATTGTAGTATGTAGTTTAGACGAGAGGGATGCGTCTGATGTACTCCTTCTTCGGGCTGCGCGTCTTCTTGGACTCATTGGCCTGAAATAAAGTCAGTTTGCGGTGAGCGATCGATAAGCTACCGTACCCAGTTCTTGCTTGATCCCGAGGCCTTCTTCTTTGCGGGAGTCGCAGTCAGGAGTCGGCGAGGAGGCGGCGCCAAACAGGGCAGGCGCTCCTTGTAGGAGATGCAGGGCAGAGGGCGGAACTGGAAGGAAGCAGGGATAAGAGATCAAAGATCAAAGATCAAACTGACATCTTTGACGGTTCTCCTATCACAGTGCCCCGCTGCGAAGGAAGTCTTCCTCATCAGTGCCTTTGAGTGCGAGTGAGTTGAGGCATTCGCGTAGATCACGGGAGGTGGAGCGGAGCGCTTCTGCAGATAATTATTGATTGATTATTGATTGATTGTATACCGTATCTATGCGTCTGCGGTTATAAGCGTACTCACATTCATCTTTCTCGCAGCCACATTCTGCTGTTCCCTGCGCTTCTTCATTCGCTCCAGGACCTGATACGATTACGGTAGCAATCGATCGACTCAGGGAATAAAGTCTGTTATCGATTCACCTACCGTATTCTTACAGACCGTCGACTCCTCCTTCTTCTTCTCAACCACCTTCTTGGTGGGGAAGACGGACTTGCTGGGCAGGAAGCAGGGTTTCTGATATTTGGAAATAATTCTCATTGATTTTTTTTCTGTTTTTTTCGAGAAGTAGAGAGAAGAACAACTGCCTTCGCCCGGAAAGTTAGCTTAAACAACCACAGTGAAACTCAGCGAAACTCCATCTTTGAAAAATTTCTTTGAATAATTCTACATGATGAAACAGAAATGATGAATTGCGGATTTGTTAAGATAAGTCAAGCCTCACCGCATCTCTTCTCAGTGATCTGTCATGATAGACCCTCGCCACGGAGTAGTTGCGGTAGACGGCGAGGCTGGGGCTCTTCGGGCTGGTGGGCTTTACGACCTGAGAGCATCGATTATCGATTTGTTTCAGAGAAATCGCTAGAGGGATCGACAATGAGATGACATTGAAAGCTGAAGAACGAGTTGTGAAACTCATTTGCGCAGAATTTTATATTTCTCTGCAAGTCGACGGCTCCTCCTCTGATGATAGGAGTGTATTTCTCACCGGCTTAACCACAGTGGTTGGCTTGAGCGGCTGAGTTTTGGTTGGGCGAACGGTGCGAGGCGCCTGCAATATTTGATGTTTGATATTTTGTCTTTCGTCAGTATCCTCCGTTACACCCGAGAGAGGTTAGCCTCTTATAGTTAGCTTTGAATGTGTGAAAAGTGTGTGAAAATTTCAGAGAAAATCAAAGCTGACCTTGGTCGGTCGCGGCGCCACAGCCGGCTTGCAAGGCCTGGTAGCTGACGGTTTGCAGGGAGTCACTTGCTTCACCATCAGCAACTGATTGGGTCGGACGGGCTGCAGCTGCTGCAGAGGCTTTCGGGACGGCAGCAGCACTTGCTGCAGGGTCTTGGGCTGCTGCTGCGGCTGCTGCACAGTCGTGCTGCAAGATTCAAGTAAGTTTGCTGTCATTTGCTAGTAAAACTCCACAATGTGGCTGGATGATGTCATCTTGCTGTTCAGACAGGAGATGAACTCACGTATTCGAAGACTGCTTGATTCCGGGACAGCCGAACAGGTTGTTGGTATCGGCGATCTTAATTACGTTCGTCGGTGCCCTGAAAATGTGGCGATAACCATGTTGAAAGAGTAAAAGAAAGATTCATATTTGCGACACTTACGGATTGTACAGCGGCGACATGGACAGGCTCTCATTGAATGGCGTGCTGTTGATTCTGACTGGCAGGTAGTGAATGAAGGGCTTGACTTCCTGAAAACAGATTCGAGTTTATCAGGTTCGATTTGTCAATGGTTAAATTCGCTGTTGATAATGAGGAAAGTCTGAAACGTCGCTAATTTCAAAACCAAATCTCTCCAATGTGTTTGAACAGATAATAATCGATCTCACCCAGACGAAGCGTCTCATCTCCAACTTCGGCGCGTCCTCTCGCTTGCATTGAGCTTGCGACCAAAAGGAGGAGGGCGTGCGGACCGAGATCTGGAAAGAGTGATTGTTTCATAGTGCCATCTTGATAATGAAGCAGCTCCAAATTCACTGGGTGCGTAGAACTAGTGTAAAACACTGATGACAGCGGGAAAGTGTTCTGATTTTGGAAACTTACGCTGGTGTTCGCCCATCCCGCCGTGCATCCCTGCACTCTGCCGCCCAGCTGCATTTCTCCAACTCGCTTGAGATAGGCTTTCTGGTAGGCACTGAAATGTCTTATGTTCCGTTTTATGAGTCATTTTTATATTTCAACTGTTGAAAGAAATTATTGATGTGCCTTTTGGTATGCACTGAAACATATTATTGATGCTCAAAACCCATCATAACCAACAGAAAAATAGGGGTTCTTGGCTATTCTTAAGGTTTTCTGATTAAGCAGAGATGGGACAACTTTATATGCATACCTGAACGATTCCGTGAAGCGAGGCGGCGTGCGCATGAGCTGGCGACGGTTGAGGAACTCACGGACCTGAATTTTACCATTCACAAGTGTTTCAATGGATTCAAGCTAACTGGCCAGAAGAAGCTTCGACTTTGAAGCTTTGACTGCTTTGAGTCTCTAGATGGTTTCATCAAATTATCATCTACGAAGATTCACTCACCTCAGCAACGCCAATGCGAGAGAGGTGCTCCCGGCTCGGCAGGCCGGCTTGCGCGCTCTGCAATCAAAGTTTCTTGTTTTTCTTAACATGATTGAATCTTTGGCATGTGCTTCAAAGGATCTTTAACAGATTGCAGTTTGCTCATTTCATCAATTGTAGTTTCTGATCGAAATCAAATCAACGTGGAGCGTGTGCTTCAACGGATCTACAAAAGTGCGAGACTTTTTCCTTTGATGCGCCGTGGTCGACCGAGGCAACAAACAAACAAATAAAAAATGAAGCAGCACTGAATCTCCTCATGACGGTGGTTTCCGAAGTTTCGCGTGCTCCATCCACACACTCGTTCACGAAATAAAATATTTATTCCACGTATGAAATGCACTCAACAAGCAGGAGGTACGGCAAGGTTGTGAGTATCGTATGCAAGAGAATGCAAGGGCAATTGCTCCAGATTAATAGTGAAAAGTAGGGATCATGCGAGGGGAGAGGGGCGTATCCCAAGGAAGGAAAAAGTTTGAGTTGCAAGGGATAGGTACAGGCAGGGAAATGCAGCAATCTGTGGCGATACGTCGACGATGAAGAAAGCGAGTGAAAATCAGCACAACACAGTGTCAGGCAAGCACACTCGGAAGTAAGGTACCAACGAGGCGAGGGAGGAGTCCGGCTTCAGCTAGATCATTATCATTCTTCATCTTTGGAAATGCAGCGCAACCACACCAAAGCACACAGTTTTGCAGTAGTTCATTTTTTGAAATAGTTTTGTCGATAGAAAAATGTTTGAAAAAGGGAACCTCGCTGGTGCCCTGAGGCGTGATCAGGTTCAGATTCGCGGCCAGTGATCTCTCCAGACCGAGGACGATAGCACCAGTGATGGCCAGGGTCAGGAGGAGGAATAGGCGCATCTGGAGGTTGATTAATTAGTTAATTAATAAGTTTTAAATTTACATCTGTGTGCTAAAAGTAATGATGAAAATGGTTAGCAGGAAGAGACGCATCTGGAGAAACATTGGATTTTATAGAGGTAGATAACGGATACATACTACGGATAATAGACAGCGAAGACGTATATTGACTGTGTGAAACTCAACAGATTCTCAGCTACTCAATCACATTCCGTGGGTCCGATTTTAAAGAGCATAGATCAAAGATTAGAGATCAAAGATCAACCTACCCTCTCGGGGGTGGCGACGGCGGAGAACAGCGCCTCCTCCATCGGCGAGTCGCAGGAGTCGGCTGGAATGGGGGAGGAGATGATCTTTGATCTTTCGAACTTTGATCCGGTAACTTTTTTCTGGTAACTTTCCCGCTCCTCACACGCTCTTTCGAATGGACTGCTTTTCGCTGTCTGTTACTGTTCGTTCAGGCATTTTTGCATTGAAGCTTTAGATGATCTTTGATGTTTGATGATCTACCGATCCCTTCCCTCTCTTCCATGCACTCAAACGTAGAAAGGCGGAAACGGAACGTTGTGCAAACAATTCGCATGGATTCTGAGACGTGTCTAGGCGAGATCAGAGGAGAGAAGACGAGACCCAGACAGTGAAAGTCAATTCGTGAGTGTCAAGTGATGTGTGTTCATTGATCGAAAGAATTTCCTTCTTGCCATACAGCTCAGTCTAGACTTGAACTCGCTGAGCCCCATTCAATGGCGCGAATTCAAGGCCAACAAACCCAAAGCATGACGTCTCGATAGGCTATTTCTGAGTAACGACTAGCGTGCCTATTGTATTTTACTAACCTATGAATAGTCCCCAGTGACCTTAGAAATAATGTGCTGCCCTCGCATTACCTGCCCTGATTACCACACGGAAGAAGACAGCCCAATCGACTAATTCAATCACACGAATTTGATCGAAAGGGCAGTGCTCAATTTCGAATAAAGATGTTGTCACAAGGACGAGTTGTCTAACACGAAGATGGGGAGTGTCAAATACGCTTCAGGGCATCTGTATAGCCCAACTCTCGCGTTTGGCACATTGACAATTGCATATCTAGTATGAGAAAACTAAACGAAGACTCACCCAGTTCATCCAATCTCTCCTCGACTTTCTCTACGCTAGCTATTCAATCACCCAAGACATCTAGAGCATCTATGTTGTGGGTGTTTGAGACGCTGAAAAAAACAACAATTATCAGACTAACCCAGTTCATCCAGTCTCTCCACCACCTTCTCAGCAGCGACAAAGTGACGAGCGGCCGAGTCAGCCAATGCCTCCTCCTCGAGGATGGTCTCGACCTATAATTTGATTTATTATTCTCAAAATTATGTTAATTTCATTTCTATATTTTTCGAAAGATCAAGGAATCAGAAATGGTCGTTAAAGTACTAAGGATAGTCAAAGGGCCTCCTCCTCGTGGATGGTCTCGACCTGGAAGAAGGGAGAAATCAAAGATCAAATAATAAAGATTTAGTGCTTTGCAGATCACATGGATATTCTCATCGTGGTATTCAGAGAGATCATAGATCAATTCTCGCGGCACAGCGAACAATATCTCAACAGCAGTGAATATGAGAAGAGATCAAAGATCAATCTCTCACTTCTCCATCTTCCTCCTCTGCCTCTTCCTCGCTCACTTCCTGCTCCTGCTCTACAGCATCCTCATCTTCCAGCTCGGACTCCTGCGAAGATGAAAGATCGGACTTTAAACTACAGAGATCAAAGATCAAAGATCAAACTACGCACCGAGAAATCCGTATCGTCCTCCATCGAGTCGTGTCCGACCGACTCACCATCATACTGGAAAGAGTTACTGTAGCTACCGTAGTCTGATCAGTTTGCGATCAAATATAATGACTTTTCGAAATCCTCACATAAAATAGCCTCATTTTCCTTAAAAAGTCAGTTCGTGATAAGCACGAGTTACTGTACTACCGTACCTCCTCGTAGACATCTCTCGCGACGACGATCTCTCCCTCGTCCTCGTCGTCCGACGACTCGACCGAGCTGCGGCGCTGCGAATTATCGATTTTCTTCAGATTAATATTTCGTTCCATTTTTTCGCGATTCCTACTCAGCTATTCGCACTGAGAATATAATGAGGCGCTCGTTCTTTCTCCCAATCTGATATGCTTCGGGTGCGATTCAAAGACGATCTACCTCGATAGACTCGATTGATAGTCCTTGGATGTCTTTGAAATGATACAACATGTATTTTTACTCAATTTCAATCTGTATCAAATTGCAGGTTCACTCTCTCACTTTCACCATCAATCACTTTTAGCCGAAAGCAGAAATGACCGATGTTTGCTCCCTTAATACAATCATTTTCTGATGAGTTTCAAACGCGCCTCATCAACGATAACGTCTCTACGGTTCTGATACTGCTGGCAAGGGGTCTCTAAAGATCACTCTCATGGTTCATGTCCCCTCGGGTTGTCAGCTGACAGTACACAGTACATCAACTTTCCCTCTTATTGTTAGGTTCCTTTTTTCCCTGTGCTCTCTCACTTTCCCTTGCTGTCTCGTTTCTCTCTAACCTTTCTTCTTTCAAACGCTCTCTCAAACCTATTCAGTACTCGATTTCACTCCCGTACATCATAATACACAATCAAGTTCAACTTGTTTTGCGCAGCCGAACAATGGTTCGACTCTCTCCGTTTCGAATGATCTCTCGCCTGTGAGAAATCGTTGACCACTCGTCGCTAAGCAGCGCAAGTCCGGCGCCGTTAAAAGTTACACGCGCGGAATTGAGAAATCTCTCCACTGCGGATGCTCTCTACTGTTATCTAACCGACGAGGGAGTGGGAGTAATTGAGAAAGTCCTACTCCCTATTTCACATTAGGAGTGGTGCCTTGACGCGCCACTTACTTCCGCGAAAAGTCAAAACACGCCAAAATAAGGCAAAAACAGCAACAACATCGTCCCTTTGTTCGCTCAATGCCTCGTTACCTAGTGATGACGCAGTTACTCTTTCCACATCGTGTAACATGCTCGGTACACCTACTCTATCCGCGAGTTTGAAAAGAACAAGCCTCTCAGTTCAGCGCGCTCTCCGACAGTTCTAACTGGAGAGAGCGCTCAGATCGAGGAGAGCACACTCTATCCACTATGCACACAAACCCTCCCTCTTGTCTCCAGAATACTACTACGCAGTAAGAGAAAGAGTGGCGACGTATTCGAAAGATCAGAGAGAACATTTTACTTGGTTAGGCTTCACAACGAAATTGTAATCGCAATCCACCGCTTTTTGCAGTGCCTCTCTCGTTTGGCTTTCATAATACAAAATTTTCCATCCACGATCAATCGATAAAGCGCTACCGTACCTCGACGAGCGACCAGGAGTCGGTGGAAGACTCCGAATAGCGACGGGCCATCACCCTGACGAAGGGAGATCAATAATTCAACGTCTTAGCAACACACACGCGGAAACACAAAACATCGTTCGAAAGGTTGAAGATAACAGTCGCATCAATGGTACAATGGCACCTGATTACGGCGTATGGCTATTCGAATCAAGAGGTGAACTCTGACTGGTCCCTCAACAGAAGGCTATCAGCAGTTCAAGACACGTGAAAGGGCTGTGAATAGCGTGCGATAAATACTGATGAAGACGCCATAGTGCAATCCAGGATATGGTGAACGAAACAATAACACATGACAATTCAAATCAGATCCATGAAAGCTCCCCAGTAGATTCTATTGATGACTATCAGCTGTTTCGCACGTGAAAGTGTCCAATAATCGACTGATAAGGGAGGGATAGAGTGCAATCCAGGACAGACATCTAAAATTCACGGGTATACTGATCAAAGGATGAGAAAATGACTCGCGCGAGCAGTGGAAGGTGCAGATGAGGCGCAGGCTTTCACTGAATTCTTCGTTGGTCAGACAAAACAGGTCGAGAGGCGAGAAAGAGTTGATGATCATAGAAACCTTGACAGGTGGGGTCAGCAACTGGAACGAGTGGAATGGGACAAAGAGTGATGCAGAGAGGCTGATAATAGTGCAGGTGGCCATTTGGTTGGAGGGGGATTGAACTGTGAGTAGTCTCTCTACAGAGTGATACGAGATGAGGATTCCGGCAAGATCGTTGAAATTCTTTGTTATTTTTACCATCAGAAGGCAGTGATCAATACAACTTCTCGCTCACTCGTATCCAATAGGGCATTGTGAAGCACAACCAAACAACTTCCGTAACGTAATTCAATCTGATGTTGTCTGGGCGTAACTGCTAATTCGAGCGGACGTTTCGAACAGCGGAAACGAGAAGAATCGAGAAGGGTGGGGTTAAAGAGGGACGCGCTCACGCAAAAATCGCTCCCCGCATCAGGTAAGAGTCAGCTAGGTGAAGAGTCAGGGAGAAGGAAGAAGAACGAGAGGGTAAGGGTGGGAAAGCAGAAGAGAGATGGCAGGGGAAAAGAGAACATGTGACTGTAGAGCAGTTGAGTAGATTATCGAATGGGTGATCGATTATTGGGAGAGGTTGTTACAGTAATCGGGAGGTGCAAGAGTCGAATAGAAAACAATCACAGCGTCATAGAAGAAGGATTGGTCCGTGAATCAGTTAGTGATAGTTCGCTTCGGCTGACCGAGTGGTGCCACAGCAAATCAGATTCGATTAAACGATCATGTAAAGATCAAAGGAATTGGTCTAATAGGATGACAGCGAAGGAAAGAAGTTGAATATATAAATGTCTGCTATCAGTTTGATCAGCTGAATCTATCTCTCTCCCTTCTGAACTTTCCCGCTCGGCAAACCAAACATCGAGCACTCTTCGCCAGTTCTGATTCACAACAGGGAGAGAAAGAATGATAAGCCAGTTCGCGATTGATAACCTGCTACAGTACCCCTCTCGAGTGACAGTACTCCGCGAACGATCGCTAACTGAGTATCGTAACTGACTAACTGACTAGCGAAACACAGAGTTCAGCTGGCTTATGAACACTGGATAGTCAGGTGACTTGCTGAACTGCGGAGAAACTCAGCAAGAAACTCGATATCGTATCCGCAAGCTACCATACCTGACTGCTATCGCGAACTGAGTAACACGCGCGACAGCGAATGCAGCATATGTACACTTTCAGAGCGTCACATGATACCGTAACAGTCAATTGTTATCACAAACTGACTGATTGTGTCAAGCGAAGCAATGGTTCTACAAGCGTATGACATACAATAGATACCGTAAGAGTTCACTGTTATACCGAACTGATTGTCTCTCTAGAGACAATGAATAGGTTCATGCTGCTTATGAACACTTCTCAACGCGCTCGCTGGTCAGGTGACACTATACAGTTACTGAGAGGAAGAAAGGAAGCAGGAACCGCATGATCTTTGTCAGGCAGGGAGAGAGATCAAGGCAAATTGAGAGAGTTATTGCTCTAGGGTAAGCGCGAAGCGCGCTCACTAGACAATGGCCCTCCTCCTCCCGCCCTTTCCTGCCTCCGCCCCTCCGCCCGGCCTCTTTCTGCCCTGTCGCGTGATCCCAGTGCGTTGCCACTGCGAATTGGCAGAAAAGCGAGACGAGGGAACAGAGGGGAGGAGAGAGCGCAGAGAGGCAGAGACAAAACAGAGGGAGTGTTTTCGGAAGCGGCCTCCAAGTGAATCTAGATTTATCTACTCCGTTGACTGACCTCAATGGCCTAACTATCATCACTCTACCGTCAACTCTGGAGGGAGTGCTTGTGAAACGCACAACGCGACAGTATTACTCACTTCACTGTTCAGAATGCCCTCCACGAGTCAGTTTCTTTGTTTCACACGTTTCACACTCGCTTTCTCTGATCGATGAGAGAGCGTGGGAAGTGAAGAGAGCAGGTGACTTACTCAGTTCTGCCCTCTAATCTCTACACGATCTGACCTTCTGCTGAATAACAGCCGTGCTTCGCAAAATCTAGATAGAGTTAGCGCGCAAAACTCGCAAGAGAAGTGTCACAATGCCCTTCAAGTTTTTTTTCGCTCTTTTATCCGATTTGGAGTTCTTCCTTCTAGAGAGACTGGCCTTGCAGAATTTCTAAATGATTCGGAATTTATGGCCCTGGAGCTTGCATAAATTGCTTGCGCTACTTTAATTTATGTTCATTGATAATTCGTCAAGATCAAGAGTGAAAGCGAGCGAGAGTTAGGGCAAAAAGTATCAACTCTCTATTTCTTTTCTCTCTCCTCCAATCTCTCTCTCTCTCTCTTTGTAGATGAACTCTCATCAGTCAGATCGACGAGAGAGTGTGTAAAACGAGGAGAGCAGTGCTTTCTCTCGCGATCTACGGGCAAGAACTGGTAAGAATGACGAGCTAACGTCACTTCGCTCTCGCGATCTACCCACTCTCTCATGAGAGGACGAGATAGTAGGCGGATCGGAGAGAGCGGAAGAGAAGGAGAGGGCAGAGAGAGAGGTGAGAGAGTATGTAAAACCGAGAGAGTGCAGGCGGTCAGATACAACGAGATCGGCCTTGATCAAACAAGGAAAAAGCGCGCAGCTGTTTGAGGGGTTCGGGGACGGTTCACGCGGAATCGCTCGACTTATGATGATCTGCATTTTCAATACAGCAATCGACTTGGAAACATCTGTTGAGCTACGATTGTTGAGAGAAAGTACAACGAATGAAACGTATTCGAATTACTGTGATGCTCAATTTGCTTCCCACTTTGACATCGAAAAAGCCGCAATGGCATGGCATGAGGTATGAATGATGGCAAATGTGCGTTCGTGTAAATTGGTTCAAGTAAGAAAATGCAAATGAAAAAGGGTTGAAAGAAAACAGATAGGAATTGTCAGAACGGATGAGAACTTCTAAACGCACGTAGAAAACAAGAAGTGAAATGAGTGGTGAAAGGACAGTTATAGTTCGAGTACTGGGAACTGGTAGAAGAGGGAATAGAAGAAGGAGTGAACAGATGAAGGAGAGGTGGCGATGCTTCTTCCGCCCCTCTCCAGACAGGTTTAGGAGCGAAGTGTTCGAGTTCATCGTACGTGAGAATTGGATGATAGTTTTTAAGAAATTGAGATTAGGATTACCATGACTTGTTGACTAACTACTGGCTATTGGCTACTATCAGTGAACAGATTAAGGAGAGGTGGCGATGCTGGGGGGGGACACGTTTAGGCTAGCGCTATCTCTCTCTAAACAAAGTGCATTCAAAATCGAGAGAGTTTTACTCAGGCTTCGGTATTGAATGAGTTCAAGATAAATTATGTATGAGGCAAAAGTCGATCAATGATTCAGAAGAATGAAATCGATCACAACAGAAACGTCAGACATCAGAGAACTCTCACTGCTCAAACTGTTTGCCTGTTTTCTTTCCTCCAGGGTGACGTGAATAGAGAAAGAGAAGAGGGAAAAACGTGATCGGAAAGATAGTGAAACTTTGTTGCAAGAACAGACACTGACGCAACTCGGAACCTACAGCTTTTTCCAATCGTTTGAGTATTTTGAGTAGGAGGATCTCTTCTCACACCTTTGTCAAGAACAACTGAGCAAGAACAGCACAGTTGTTGCAAGATCAATTGTAGCTCGTGATCAGAAACCTAGCATTCTTTCAGTGTAGGGGAAATGTATGGCGCAACTCCTGTAACTCCTGCTCAAGAAGTAGAGGATGAGAAACAGCACAAATAATTCGGCATCACAGCGTAAAAGAGAGAACGTGCTATCTGAAGCACCTTTCTAGAAAAAAGCGCACGTACAGCTTGACAAGAGAGAAAACTTGTCAAGTGATTGGGAAGAACGCCAGAGCACACAATCAGTATCAACCGAGATTCATCCCCTTCTCCGGTCTCTGTTCATTTTTTTTTTTGCAATATTGATCTGTTAATCTTCGAACACGCTATTCAATCGGATTATGAAAATTGAGAATGCAGGAAATGCAAAAAAACACCTAAAAACGCTCTAATAACGCAAGCACATCTTTATCTCGTCATAAACAAGGTCTAACTCTCGCTGACACCTACTTGCTTCACATTCAGGTCACGTGTTGCACTACAAAATGAAGGCAGGCACGAGGGTTCACGTAGGCATGCTAATGATGCCAAAACGTATCGAAACTTGTGATTTCGTCAACAATTTTAATCCAATATGAGAGAAAATGATGCAATCTTCTCTGATTTTGGAATAACAATGCAAAGAATGGCAGAAGGTTCAATTCATGCTCCAATTCTGTCTCCAACCCCTTCTCGTTTCTCGCTTCTCTCTCCTCTCACCAGGTCACGCGCTGCACTGCCCAGTCTAGGCTCCATTTTTCTCTCTTACTTCTCAACTCTCTAGTTTTTTCACGCTCTCTCATCTGCGTGGCATGGAATCTTGCTCTGCTGTGCGGGGAAATTCTCCTTTCTTCCATTCTCTCGATTTCGCATACTCTCTCGTCGATAGAGGGAAAATTCTCCTTCTGCGTACTCCCTCACACTGTCTGCCTGGTTGGAGGAGGTCTTTTTCTGTGTCAACTCTCTCGGTTCTACCTGCTCTCTCGTCGATAGAGAGAAGATTCTACTCCTCACTTCTTCTATCTCACGAGAGTTAGGCACTCGACAATGAATGAGAACACGAGGGGGGAAAGGGAGGGAAGAGAGGAGGGAAGACAGGGAGAGTGGAGAAGAAGAGGAGAAGAGAAGAGAAGATGAGAGGAAAGAATAACTCTGCATGAATGATAGTTCACATGATGAATTGAACAGAAACATCGATAGCAGAAGTGCATTCCTAAATATCAAGGGAAGAGGAGTAGGCACTATGCATTTCAGAGATTCACATTCAGCGAAGGAATCATGTGAGAAGAGATAAAGTACATTGCCTTGAAATGGATCCATAAAGGGCATTTCAATAGCAGAATCTTATGAAATTCTTCTTTGTAGCAATAAGGTCACTTCAATTTTGAATAAATCTGAACTCAATGGAGCGACAACAGCGCGAAAAAAACCGCACCAACACTTCTCAGGGACATTCGATTGCTTACGAGGCGAGTGGAAAGAGTAGAGAGGGTAGAGGAAAACAATGGAATAAAATAGAACGGGAGAATGGCTGTGAGTCAACAATTGCGTTTCTGCAGCAGATAAAGCGCGAATACAAAAAGTGCTCAGCTCTGTGAAAACCAGCAACGAGAAAACGGAAAAGAGCATCTTAAAGCCATCTTAGAGTCCTCGAAAGCAAGTAGAAAAGAGTTCAGGAATGTGAGGAAGATAGAGGGGGGAGCGAGAGGGAGTCATGTGAGGTCGTCACAACTGGAATAACACCCTCTAAGATGGCCTACTGAACTCTCTGAGTCTCACGAGAATTACGCCGTCTCTTCATTTCGGGCGTTTCCTCGCAACTATGACCGGGGTCTGGAAAAAAGAGTCTTGGACTCTTTGTAATTTCAATTTCTACAGCGCACACTGAATTCAGCGAATGCAGAATGCGCTCTGAAAAATGAGCTATTCTTGAAACTCAACAGAAACGATCTAAAACAATGCTTTCTTGCCAAAAAGGACAATCAGAAGAAGAAGTATGAGCGACCCCCCCATTAGTATAAACTGAATTACGGCGCTTGAGAGTGTTCAGGAAATCCACGTGAAATCCCTCCCCCAATAACTCCAGAAATACCAGCGATTTAGAGGTATTTTCGTGCACATTTTCACTCGAGAGAGAGAGGATAACGAGACAACATCACTTTGTAACAATGAGGGAGGGAGAGTCCAGATCAGATGTCCGAGAGTCAGTCAGATGGGAGGAGGACGAGAAAGAGCAGGAGGAGGAGGTCTATCGGATTCCAATGATCTTTCGCTAGTTAGACAAAGCTAGATTGAAAGAGCATTGAGAGAGAAATAAGTCTGAAAGACATAGCGGCAGGGCAGAGAAAGATGAGACTCTGCTGTTGTTCTCAAGAAAAGGAGAAGGAGAAAATCGAAGAGCATAGAGAATAAGAGAAGAGCAGTGAATAATGGGCAACGTCTCTCCATATTCTCTGCTTTCTCGCGAGATAGGGGCCTTAGAAGACTCCGTGTCAGAGAAAAACGAATGGGGCAAAGAAGAAAAAGAGAAAAATGGAGGCCAAACTCGACAGAAAACGACTAGGACCCGACTAGGCCAAGATAAGAAAGGAGGACTATCTCAATTCTCCATTCTTTCTCGTCAGCTGATGTCCAATACGACAAAGAGTAGGAGGAGGAGAAGAAGAAGGAATAGAGCTAAGAGCGAAGCGAAGGAGGAGGAAAAGAGACTGAAGTAAACGAGCTCTTTCTGCTTCACTCGTGGTCTTATGATAGTCAGAGAGCAAAAGACAACATGAAAAATGCGGAGAACGCCAGAGAAAAAGAGAGAAAGAAAATAGGAGAAAATAGGAAAAGAGTTCGCAATGGCAGAGCAAAACAAGTCAGTGGCCGCTGCTTGGCACAACAACTGCAGCAATGACCAACGACACGAAAAATTGAATATTGTTTCGTTTTTTGTGTCATCGCGCCACACACCCAGATCGAATGATCCGCATTGGAATGAGTTTTGAAGTGTTGATGAAACGTATTTGAAATAATTCAAGGAACAAATGCTGAAAATCTTTTGAATCGCCATTCTTCGTTGATTAACCTACATGGGAGTACATTAGGTAGGTAAGGGAAGGAACGAAGCATAGTCCTCACCTCTCGCCTCCATTAGCCACATCTTCTCTTTCAATACAAGGTATTTCTGCGGCTCTAGTTCGGATGAGAACATTCGGATGATAACCTACTGGATGAGCACCATTTGCATATTCCGTCTATTACATGACAGTTGTTCTCTCGCCCCCATTAGGTGCTCATAAAGTAGGATATCATTCGAATGTTCTCATCCGACCTAGTGCCGTAGCTGCATGCCACCTACGTGCCATGGCAAGATAAAGGTGCTGCCATAAAATAATTGATATGTGAGTGTGCTAGGGTAGTCCTCATTTCTCATCTCTCACACCCGCTCGCCCTGCCATTGGCATCGAGATGCGACAGATGACTGGGCGGGAGAGGAAGACAATTGGCCTCGGTCTTTTTATTCCCTACTCTTTCTCGCGTGCTAGAATGAATGAGAGATAAGGTCGAATTGAGAGGATCAGAGCCAGGCCTAGAGAAGAAAGCCCACGACGGATTAGATACAACAACGAAAGAATAACGTAATTGAACGAGAGACTAGGAAGATCGAGAGAAAAGGATAATTTTGCGAGATAAGAAATGGGACAATCACGAAGATTTGGTCAAGTTTCGGATATATTTCAGGAGCCGTGTAAAGTTCGAGCGAGCGCCCTCTATTCAGTTGTTCCTTCTTATAGCGACTAGAAATCAGAGAAGTCAACTAATATAAATTTTGAAATCGAAGACTTGAAATCGAGGAGAAATCAGAAGGATAGAGAAGGCCAATGAATGCGGACGCTAATCCGGCACACACCTCGTGACATTCATCCAAGATTGATAATCTGAAGATCTCTAATCCCCTCCTTCCTTCTCTCCTTGCCGCACTTTGTTGATTGGCTCCTTCAATCCCCACTTGTGTCACAAGGGTGGTTACAAATTTCTGATGGTTGACTCTAATGAGAAAAATATGCAATTACGGCATAAAATTGGTAAGCCCTGGATGAAGAAACCGCGTCGGGAAACCGCGTATAAAGTCGGTTCTCATCCGACCTAGTTCCTGAAAAAAACGTTCCATCGCAAGTATTGTCTTGTCAAATGAGAGAAGGCGAAAGATCTGGAGAAGGGCGAGAAGTATGCAGGTCCTGATACAATCGTAGGATTATTACTAGGAAAGGTTGTCCAAGGAATGATTCTCCTTAGTTCACTCGCGCTAGTCAATAATGTTTATTGTTATAGAGGTTCAGGCAAAAATCGATGGCGTCACATATCACCCCATCAGCTGATTGAAAGAATTCTATGATTATTCATTTCACAAAGTCATGGGTTAAAGAGAGTGCGATGAAAGGAAAAAAATCAAGTACATTGATCACGATCACGACAAAACAATGCATGAAACGTGCCATCTCGAACAGAAAAATTGAAATATGAATGCTAATGCGGATCAGAAACCTCAAAATCGCGTGGTAATCCCATGTCCTTGTTCATATTGACCTATTATTTCTAGATAATTATGCAACTGATCAATCACCAAACATACGATAGCTTAGTATAAATGAACCGAACAAGATGATAAGATAAGGAAACATGCTCCTTCTTTTCAATCTTCTCACCATTGCTGCAGCATTCAGTCTCTTTCAACCCGAGCAATTCATGGGACCGGTGAGTGCTCGATTGAACATTTTTTGCATGGTTTTTATTGCAAATGGAAGGAGCATTAGTGCTAAAGGCATTTCCAAGAGAAATTCTGCTCGTGAAACATACTTGCATCTTATTGCATTCTATTGGCAGAAGCCGAAAAAATAAATCCTCAATTCTCAGATGGAGATAATTGCTCACAACGGTTATCCGGCCGAAGCTCATGAAGTCACCACTGAGGACGGCTATATTCTCACAATGCATCGGATTCCGCACGGAATCAATGGTTTGTTGACGTTGATCTGAACCGAACACGAACCAATAGGACAGGAGTCAGGGGTATAGGAATTTAAGAGTGTGAAATGTTTTTCTGACGATGCACAGGATTCCTCACGGAATCAAAGGTTCGTTCTTAGCGCTCATTGACCGAAAAATTCTTACTCGCTTGCATGGTTTCGATGTCTCTGAGGATAAAATCTAACTGAATACTTATTCAGGCAAGCAAGGTGGGCGTCCGGTCCTTCTCTTGTCTGGCCTGGCCTGCACCAGCTTCGAGTTCCTCTCGCAAGTGCCGAGCAAGGCGTTAAGTGAGTTCTCCTCCACGATGCTACCCTGACGCCAGTATAGTGCGAAATACGGGTAATCACCTCTTCATTTCACGCATTCTCATCAGTGAGAACAATGAGAGCGTGTGTGAAACGAGGTGACCACCCGTATTTCGCAATCTAGACGCCAGAAACCAGGCCTTGTATCCGATTAGCGATGTGGAGCTGAACATTACTTTGCAGGCTACTCCTTGGCAGACGCCGGCTACGACGTCTGGCTCGGGAACAACCGAGGTAAAAGCTACTAGCTATGAAAATTGAAAAAAAACTTTCTTACTTATACAGTAGGCGAAATGAAAAATATCCCAGGCACAATCTACTCGATGGACCACTCCTCCTTCTCCACTTTGGAGTCGCGTTTCTGGAACTTCTCGTGAGTAAAAAGTGTTTTTTTTTGGTTTTGTGAGGTAGTCAGAACATTTTTGCTGTATTTTCACCAGCAAGCGGTGCAGCACTGATGGACAAGAAAACGGGAGCGCAATGAAGTGCGCGTGTAACATATTTAGAACAATATTGAGAAATGGGATTCACGCATTCTTCTATTGTTCTGCAAAGTCCAGTCTATCAATGCACTGAACACTTTCACCTCACAAGTTCACTCTTTCTACCAAGAGTGAACTTTTTTCTACCGTTTCTACCTTTCTATCACTCTCACCTTGCTTGATTCTGCACTATTATTCACTAGGGACGACTGATAGACTGAAGGGGAGGGGAAATCTTGCAAAATTTCTCAGATTTGATCTGTTATCGATTCCGAAAGCTCGATCCATCAACTACCCCGTCTTCAGATGGGACGAGATGGCACAGTTCGACTTGCCTGCAATGGTCGACTACATTCTATCCAACACGAACGAGTCCGATCTCTACTTTGTGGGATTCTCTCAGGTAACGCTCCTTCTCTATCCATTTGGTTTAGTTCTAATACATGATCGGTTCGTTATAGTTTTCAATCGTTTTGTTTCCTCGCAGGGCCCACTCACACTCGTTGCTTCAACAACGATGCGTTCCGACATCCTGTCAAAGGTTCGTCGGCTTCTTCCATTCCAGGCTTTATACGAATCTCAGGTCAAGCACCACTTCGCGCTCGCTCCGGGCATGAGTATCGCTCATCTCAGCTCTCCGCTGTTCAAATTGGCAAATATGATTCCTGGAATCGCACAGGTTCATGATTTCATTTTTTAGTCATATTCCACTCCTCTCCTTACACAAATCTCAGAGCGTACTGTCATTCGTTCCGAGCCAAGTCCTTGCCCTTCCTTACCTATTCCCCTTCTGCGGCCGGACCATTCTACTCAACATGTGTAAATTCCTAATCGGAGAGGTGGTCGGGCCGAGCGATCAGCTGGAGGAGGCGAGATCCACTTCTTCTTTTACCTTTCTGTTGCAAGTTTGACCATGAAAGCAGGTTTCTGCAGCGTATTTTCCTTTCTGATAATGATTTCCATTCCAGTCTCGTTTGTCTGTCTTCACGGCGCACTACCCTGGAGGGACGTCGAACAAGAACCTGCGACACTGGCTGCAGATGATGAAGGAGACTTCGCATTTTGACTATGGAGAGGCGGGGAATAGGGCGGCGTATGGAACGGTACAGATCTGGGGTGTGCAAAAATTTCTCGGTCTCTCTTTTCGCAATGCTTTCTCGCCGGTCAGAGAAAGCGATAGCCTCTGAAAATGAGGGACCGAAACAATTTTTGCACACAGATTTCATTGCAAATCCCCATAGGTATACTATTGGGCACATTTCTACTTCATCGGAAAATGATTGAGTTTGGCTATTTTTCCTTGAAAGAGACTGACGCAGAGATGGTGTTTGATGAATGATTGAGGTTGGCCACTCTTTCCGGATTTAGAGAAGTTCCAAATATACGTGGACGAAGCATTTTACAGCCCTTTCCTCGGCAATACAACTTCTCCTCCTATCGTATACCTACTTCCCTTTACTTCTCTCCTGGTGACAAGCTTGTGAACACGGAGAACATGAAGGTTATTAATTTGACTAATTACAGGATATGAATTAATTAAATTCAGATCAATCTCGTCCTCCTTCCACCATCTTCTATTGTTCGTAGCAGAAACCTTACCGGGTTCAGCCACCTGGACTTTGTTTGGGGAAATCGGGCCAAGAATGAGATTTATGATGAGATTATTGGAGATATCAACAAGATGGAGGGGAAGAAGTGAATATCGTCGAATTGATAAAATGAACACAGTGAAAAAAGTATGGAAATAAAGTATTTCTTTGGAATTGGAATTTGGAATTCCTTCTGATTCCGCACGCAATTCTCGTTTGTCGGCCTTTGTAAAGAGATTCAGGCGAAAATCCAATGCATCAAAAATCACAACATTACGCGAGTGAAAGGCATCCGTGATTATTCGTTCCACACACTCGCGGGTCAAACAAAGTGCTGTGATATGAGAAAAGCTCGGTACATTCACCATGATCACATCAAAACAATGCACCAAACGCACAATTTCGAATTGAAAAATAACAATTGGATGCAAATCCGAATTAGTAACCTCAAAATCGCGAAATAATCCACTGCCCTAGTGCTTTTTGACCTATTTTCCGGATAATGTATGCAACTGATCAAACAGCAAACAGAAGATCGTTCAGTATAAATGAAACGGAAAATCAGAGAAGATCAAGCACCATGCTCCTCCTTCTCAGTCTTATCCTCATTCTCAAGGATGCCGATCAAGAGAGAGGGAATTCCAGATAGTGATAGTTCTAGATGATAATGTTGAATGGGAGTTAGGGGGAATGAAAGGTAATGCGATAAGAGTAACAACCTAGCCCGAATCGCCCCAAATAGCATTTTGTGCCGTAAAATGACCGAACGTTACAAATCTGCGTTGTTCAAGTATCATTGTTACTTAGAGAATCGAATTGTGGCCTCTGCTAACTCCAATGCCTTTTACAAGTTCTGTAGTAGTAAACTTAAGACTCCCAAGTCCACCCCCTCTGCTATTATTGAT
>LS517587.1:848889-880195 GCA_900490845.1 Pristionchus japonicus | reverse complement strand
CCCCCCCCCCCCCCCCCTTGCTGCCAGGCATCCCCCCTCCCACCGATTCGACAGTGTCGACGGACCTCCGTTTCCTTGCCCATCCACAATATCGATCTTCCCTGATACCATGAACGGAATAAAAATTGAATTGAATTGAATTGAATTGATGCGTCTATTCAATCTCCAGGATCGGTCGCTTTTCTGACGAGTTAGTGAGAGTTTCATGATCAAAAAAACTAATCAATGGTGCTCAGCAGTCCTTAATCTTCTCACCAATTCCGCTGCAATTAGTCTCTTCCAGCCGGAACAGTTCATGGGTCCGGTGAGTTGGCTCATGATTCTGTCCACTAGATACAATTTAAAGCATTATTGTTGCGTATGGCTTGTCCAAATGGAGTTCTGCTTACGAAACAATTTTCATTGTGTTATCAATCCCCTAGTGAAACACAACCATTTTTTCGGGAAAATCCAACTGACAAAAAAATACGAAAAGTTCTACACATTCAGATGGAGATCATAACACATCACGGTTACCCTGCCGAAGCTCATGAAGTAACCACTGAGGACGGATACATCCTAACGATGCGCAGAATTCCGCATGGAATCAAAGGTTTTCATTTCGATGCAATAACTTCTGTATCTCATGGAACCTACCGATGCTGAGTGCCATAATTTTACATCAAAAGTGGTCTCCGATAAGAAGCTTGATATGCTCTGAGTGATTACTCTAGTCATAGACGGGTAGGTTCAACGAGGAGGCTCAATACCTTTACAGTCTTGTAATGATCAGATAAGAATTGTACTTCAGGTAAACCCGGCGGTCGTCCGGTCCTTCTCCTCTCCGGAGTCGCCTGCACCTCCTTTGACTTCCTCTCGCAAAAGCCAAACCGATCGTTGAGTGAGTTTATTTCACTAAAGGTAAAGGTGCTACCACGTCAAGCGGTTCTATCTACAGTCGTATGCTAGGTAAGACCAGCTGTTCGCAGGATCCAATACAATTCTTAAGTCTCGAAATGATCCGAAGGTTCCGAAGTATGAATAACCAGGAACAGACACGTTTCAGGCTACTCACTCGCCGACGCCGGTTACGATGTGTGGTTGGGCAACAACAGAGGTAATGTCCTTACTTTGCACGGTTCTTGCTCTTCGATCGTTGGATCTTTCGGATCGTAGGAATGTCTATCGAAATGGTCGAGGGAGTAGGTGGCTTTGAGAGAGTAGAGACGATTCAGGCACACTCTACGCCATGGGCCACACGAACTTATCCACGCTCGAGTCGCGCTACTGGAACTTCTCGTGAGTCGTTTGGTGTGCTCGGAAAGAGCAACTTCGAATATCACATTTCACTTGAATCGGATAAGTTTCTCGCGTTCTCTATCATTCCTGCGATGTCTAATCCGCCAATAGAGTTTACGCATATTTCTGAAGATTATGTAGATATTTTTTTACCCCTCGCACTATCTACAGCATCTTCTTCAAATCTTGATAAATTAATCTCGTTTATTGATTCACTCATTGTTATGATTCATTCTTCAGATGGGATGAGATGGCTCAATATGACGCCCCAGCCATGGTCGATTATGTCCTGTCGAGCACGAACCAAACTGACCTCTACTTTGTGGCATACTCGCAGGTAATGCCGAATGATAGCCAATCTTCTTCTAACGATCAGAAATTGAAGCGAAGCTTGGTTACAAATGGCACAGAAACGGTAAAGCTGCTAGAAAGAGTGGGGAAATATGGATTGTTAAAAATAAACGTTGTAGGGACCGCTAACTCTATTCGCCTCGACGACAATGCGTCCAGACATGCAGTCAAAGGTTCCGCAACTATTCTTTTTTCTTTTGTAATTATAATTGCACTGTAATTGCACTGCAATTTTTTCACGGAAAAATTTGCAATGCAATTTTTTTGCGGAAATTTTTGGTAAATTTGTCTTCATTAATTTCTTAATCTAATATCAATAAACTTGTCTTTCATAGAAAAATATCAAATATATTTTTTTAGAAGTTTAAATGCAAAATCATGAGTTCTGTTATTGCCGCGCACCTGGTGCAGAATTTTTAGATTACAGCGTGCTATATGCAAGACGATGTGATGAAATTTCAGTGAAAACCAGATTACAGGTTGAACAATTTGCTTTTCAGAGACAAGCAGATGTAACTTCCTCAAAAAAGGCAATTTTCAGGTCAAGCACCACTTCGCGCTTGCTCCCGGCATGAGTATGGCCCATCTCAGCCATCCGATTTTCCAATTGGCCAATATGATTCCAGGAATCGCTCAGGTACAGTCTTCGGCGTACTTTTTGGCACGGCCCTTCGCAATAGAACGTTCAATCCCTACCATTCTCATTCCCCGTCTCTCTCCTCAGTCACAGCGGTCCAAAGAGAGACAGACCTGGGCCAAAAAGCATAGAAGTTATTGTTCACAATAAATCAACTCGTCATTAGACGATAGAATAATTATCACTACACCTCAGGACATCATCTTTCTCGTGCCCAGCCAAATCATTTCTCTGTCTGTCCTCTTTCATTCCAAAACAATTAGCTGATATCGAACCTTGCAACTTCTCTAGAAAGTTTTTGCCTATTATCCTTTTTTTGTAGTTAATGAAAAATAACATTCTCAGGACATCGTTTCCCTCGTGCCCAGCCAGATCCTATCACTGCCCGTGCTCTTTCCGTTCTGCGGCAGGTAGACGTCGTCTAATTATAAATAGAAATACGTGTCACCGTCTCATCGTTTCACACACTCTCTCGTTTCTCTGACCGATGAGAAAGTGTGCGAAGTGAAGAGACGGCTACCCGTATTTCGAACCCTACTTCCGACTGTTTGTTTCTCATACTCTAGTGGCAGGACCGTCCTACTCAATATGTGCAAGTTCCTGCTCGGGGAGGTGGTCGGGCCGAGCGATCAGTTGGAAGAGGTTGGGGTTGATTGATCTTTGAACTTTTTCTGCCTATCCTACAGCTGAGTGATTCTCGATACCTTCCATGTCGCAGACGAAATTCGAAGATGCCAAAGGTTCTGATTCCATCCAGGAATGAGTTCAGACACGTCTCGCCGTCTTTACTGCTCACTACCCCGGCGGGACCTCTAACAAGAATCTAAGGCACGGGCTACAGACGATGAAGAGCACGGCACACTTTGACTATGGAGAGGCGGGGAATCTAAAGGAATATGGAACAGTGAGATCTACTTTCCTCTTCTTCTAGCTGTCACTTACTATAGTAGTGGCTAAAATGACAGTTTATTTAAACTTTTAGAACGATTGAAGTGAAAACCAGTCATGATCAGAAACGTTCGACGAGAAATGTTCTTCTTGTCATTATTCTTCGTAGTTGTTGTTGATCATCAGTATCGTGCGTTTCGAATGCTCAGCGTTGACAATACTGCGTTTAGCGGCTGCCTTACGAACTGTGCCGTTCGGAACTCAATAATCGACTTGCGATGCGCTTCTTTTAAATTATTTTGTTGTTTCGTTCCTGCCCATTTAGAGGCGTAGAATCGAGTTATAGCTGATTAAAATTATATAAGCTTCGGCAAACGTGCGAAAACGCGAGTGAAAGTGAAAAGGGGCGTGGCTTGGCATCAAGCCAACGGTAGGAAAGAGTCGTACACTAGCGGAACCGATTATATTCTTACGATAATAATGGAGAAATATACAAATTGATGTGATGAACCTTCCAGCCTTTCCCTCGTCCAAAAAACTTCTCATCGTATCGCATCCCTACTTCCCTCTATTTCTCTCCAGGAGACAAGATAGTGAACACGGATAACATGAAGGTCACTAATTTGACTAATTAGCAGATAATTAAGCAAAATAATTAACTAATTAACATATAGTAATTGAGCTAATCAGACAGCTCTAATTTGACTAATTAGCTGCTAAAAGTTAAGCTAATTAGCAGATACTGATGAAGCTAATTAGGCAGCACAAATTTGACTAATTAGCAGATAATAATTATGCTAATTAAGATCGATCTCGAACTTCTTCCTCCATCATCAATCGTTCGTAGCAGAAATCTCACAGGGTTCTGCCATGTCGATTTCGTGTGGGGAAGCCGTGCGAAGGAGGAGATTTATGATGAGATTATTGGAGATATCAACAAGATGGAAGTAAAAAATGATTGAATGCACATATTTGTTTGACATAACACTTTTATAATAAGTCAGAGTATAGTTGAGGTGTAAATTGAATAAAAAATTTAGTGAAATCGCCATAATTGGTAGTACGAAGCTGAGCAAAAATATCCCGCCTGATAGAGAAAGGGAGAGATGATAGCAATGTGGGGGGTGCCTTCTCACTGACTAAGTGCAATAGCTCAGAACATTGCAGTAAAAAACCATTGACTAGCTAGATTTTCTTCGAATTTGATGTAAACACTGCTGTCCGAATCAGTGCTCTCAATTACGAAGTCGTTTCCATTTCTTGACAATTTCCTGCACTGAAAAGTACAGTTACTTTGAGAGGAGAATCAAGCGAATGATGAAAGAATGCGAGGGTTAGAAAACTGTAGAAGCACTAGGTCGGGTGGGAACATTGGGGTATAACCTACTCGATTAGCATCGTTTGCAAATTGCGTTTATTACCTCATCTGTAGAATAATATCTGAGCGGTCTCATCCTACCTAGTCTCTATTGAGGGATTCATTCCGTACTCTTACTCTGGTCAACCAGTGTCAGCAGAAACTCCGCCTACTTTTACTGGTTGCCTACTGGCCACGAGAAACTAGACTAACTCATGAGTCTGGGCTTAATCAGGGAAGTGTGAAGCATCATACCGTCATATTCGAGTCAAGAGCCCGGGTGATTTCCGGGATATTCAATGACCTTGTTGTACGGAAGTTCCAGGCGGCACCTTTGACAAAGTGCTGAGGCTGAAGACGCTTCTAAAAATTCTTTTTCACTTCAAGCTTAGTTGTCCTGATACAGTTTCAGCGCATTTGAACACTTTCCGCAATGCGCGTTAGGAAACACTGGGTGAGTACTACGTTATTAAAATGTTACGTTTGTAGTTTGTGGCCGATACAACTGTTCCGTGCGGCAAGCGTGTCAAACTCCGCCCACTTCGATTTAGTGGTCATTTCGCATCTAATTACTCAAAAGTTTCGGTTTTTTTTTAAAGTTTCGGAACTTGAGTAAGATTTCCGTAAAGTCGTAATCTGGTTGGATCAACGACGCCTGAAACACATCAGAGTTTCAAATTAGCAACGAAATCAGCCAATGGGAAGTCGGAACATCCTCGGTTTCTGGCCTGAACCCGATGAAGTGCCGGGAATTTTAACAGATTCTTATCGTCTATCATAAATTTCCCGAATTCTACTAAAAATTACATCAGTACTCTCGGCTCGAATGGACGGACGAGGAACAGTCTGGGCATAGTTTCGCAGAAATAATTCGTCAAGGAAAGGCGCATCGCAATCAAAGAATAATTGAAGCGAGCCACATTTTGACGATAGAAGAAAAGAGGCAAGTCTGAGATATGTGATCATTATCTAGGTTAGTTTTTTTTATATAAACCAGCTTAAATATTGGGATTGTTTTACCTTTTTCTAGTGTCCTCGTCACCACTTAATTCGCAATTCCCAGCATAGAATATTTCAAATAAGCGAGTTGAGTATATTTCTTCCAGCAGCGTAACAATTTGACTATCGATGACTATCTGAAAAGATCTTTTTTTTTAATTTTCATGTCGTCCTGGGAACAGTTGAAAATTAACAATTAAAAACAGCGGTTGGCTATTCTAACAAGCCATAAAGAATGATATTTATGCGGGTGCAGCACCTATTTGCAAATGCATTGCTAATTTTCGTGAGAAATTTCTAAAATTCCGAAGTGATGTTGAAATCGGATCCCCAAAATTTCGAACCTCGTATAACTCTATCCTTTCGAACTGAAATCGGCTAAGTAGAGAGGATAGGTTGCCAATCGATTCGGTAAATTTGAAAGCATTAATCGGAAAACTATCCTGAAATTTGATTTTTATCTAAATTATAACAACAAAGTTCACCATGTATGCACAGTACTTCTGCTTTACAATCGACCACTCATCTGACTCGGTCATTTTCAGAACGAAAAACGTATCCGCGTATTTCATTTTGACGTGCACAATGCTCCCTGATTCCTGTAATTGAATCTAGTATTTCTTGAATCCATCTACTGTTCTTGCTTACCTTTCGGATGATCAACTCAGTTACGCTGACTCGAGACGCATTGGGCCGAGCAACGTTCGCAAGTCTTTCGCTTTTTCTGCACATTGTGGAGAATTGGTCAAGATCATCGCTGAAATGCATCACAATAAGTTTCGAGAAAAAGCGCATCGGCACTTTTGGCCTGGCTCTTTTCAGTGAGTATACTATCCCAACCATCATCATTCCCCGATTGAATCCTCACTTAGAACGGTCCATAAAGAGGTAAGTCCGGGGGGGGGTTCAAAATCTTACTGGTCAACTCTTCCCATAATGTCAATCAGACAGTCGTCAGGGATGTCAAGTAGGAGGCATAACGTCGATTCCTTCTCGTATGTTGGCTGGCGCTTCGCCGCTGATACTTCCGGTGATGCAAACGCTTTCCGTTTGTGCGACATTTTGGCTATGAGAGTACGAACAAGAATCTTTCACACGCGAACGTAAAATGAGAAGAGGCGTCCTTTTGTGTAAAAACGACGCGACCGCATACGCTTGAGCGTCGCGGCCTCCATAAATTGCGTTCAAAATCAGAAGCGCGTAAAAACCTGAACCTCATCAACACAACTAAAGCAGGAGCATAACGAATATCATATTATTTTGGTTTATTTTTATTTATTACGCGAAATGAAAGATATAAATGTCAGTGTTAAATGTATCCAAATTGGTATGGGGAAATGGAGCATAATATCATTGAACTGTTTCAGAACATCAAACAGCTTGCATGACCACAATGCTCGATTCAAATGTGCACAGTGATGTACCAGACTGTCCCTTCCTGCTGCATATCGATATACGCGCTCTCGTTCGTGCGATTAAGCTCGACTCTGTGAGCATGGCGCCCATCGCCAGTGCGCCTGTACTGCAAAATGAGACGCCATTTTTACATTTTAAATAAATTCTATAATGCTTTTTTTTCACCTTCATATTCCGAGGCATGGCTGCCTCTATTTCCGCTTGACTAGTGTCTCTCGTGGTGCGAAAGTGCCAGTTGCCAGCGACCCATTTGCGACGATAACGGGCTCGCATACGTGCCTGAATGATAATGCACTTGAAAGGATATCTTCTGTGCCGTTGAATCGATTTTTCACAAAGGATTTCGTAAAATCCCGAATATTGAGCTCACCCATAACACTGGAAACAGTCGATCGGGAGCAATCTCGAGGCGTTTCATGTTCAATGTGCCGAATTTCGGTAAAACCTTCAAAAAGTCGTCGCTAGGACGGAGCAGATCTGTCTGAAATGATTACTTCTACCCGAAAAAATCAACCCAATCCAAGCAATTATCGAATGCTTATGCATTTGTGCTCTATTTCTCAAGCATAATTGTGAGGACTGTGTTAAACAGTGATGATTCCAAACCCGAGGGATATAACATTAACCAGATGGTTCCCTAGATTCCCAGAGAAATTTCTAGAACGTTCTGGAACACTAATTGCTCACATCATCGTCATTGCTGGAAATGTTGAAGTCTGGAAAATATACAGCATTCGCATAACTTTTCAGAAAATGTTCATCAAAGATAGGCGCAGCATCGCAATCTAGCGTGAGATTGATTGATTCGGGTCTCGTGCGTAGAAGCCACGATGTGAACCTGAAGGTCTTATTAGAGCGAAATAGAAATCGAAATACGGGGAATTGTCTCTTCATTTCACACTAGTGTTGGCAATTTGATTCTTCAATGATTCTCAGACACTTTTGATTCCTTCTCATTCGGAGCGGTTTGATTCTGAGAATCGGCGATTCTCAGAATCCTGGATTCTGAGAATCCCGGATTCTTCGAGCCATAAGTCGCTTCAAAATCAATATTTCCTTTTGAAAATTTGGCACTAGTGTCATGACTCATGAGACTAATCACTTTCGGCTGCCAAAAGCGCAGACTCGTAGTTCCATTTTGAAATTTCAGCCTGCTCTCTGCGCATGTAAAAATACGAAAAAGTCATTTGGATTTCGTCAGATACACTATACTCGTTCACATTTAGTCGTGTTATGGTTTAGAGAGACGATTAGTCTCTATTGCCGTAGATATGTTACTCAGGCCATATGGGTATGGACTATACCAAATGCCGAAAACTGACATCCCTCTCTCTAGATTTAGAATGAATCACTCTGTAGGTACAGATTTCAAAATTTGAGAGCAATGGGGTGTGTTTTTCAATATCAAAAGGTCCGCCAAAGTCGAAGAATCCTGGATTCTTCAACTGATTTTCTAGAGAATCATTCCATTCTTCGCAAAATAGAGAGATGCGGGTTTGAAGAATCATTCTATTCCTCAACTCGCTCGGGGGAGCGGTCGGCCAAGAATCAAAATGCCAACGCTATTTCACACCCTCTCTCGTCTCTCTGACCGGTGAGAGAGTGTGTGAAATGAAGAGACGGCGACCCGCATTTGGAACTCTAGTGCGAAAACAAGGTTACAGGTAGGAAAAAGGTTGGGTAGAAAAGCTGCTAGGCAGAGACTAGAATGGGATGTTTCCTAGAGAATGTTGCCTATGCCGTTTTGCTCACCTAGATTTATCAAGGTTTGCTTCAATTGCGCATTTAGTTACTGTAAACTCTTCGAAACAGTCTCCAGATGTCACATTTTCAAGCAACGACAACATTCCCTCGTTGAGAGATGGCTGCAACACACAATTGATGATTACAGAAAGTGGAAATCTCCGTGACTTTATTGATGTCCGAACTCATGCTGATCTCCACATTTTTGAACGCAAATCGTTTGAGTGCTTTAGCAAGTCGATCAAACGACTCTGTGAATGCTGCTACGCTGATGGGGAAACGTTCCTGCAATGATTTTCCGCTTTTTGCATAAATAATAATCGACTAACCATGTATCCATAATGCTGCTGTTTCCTAATTGACCACTCGTTTGATTCACCCATTGTTAGCACGAAAAATGTATCAGAGTGCTTCATCTTTGCATGCATTGACTCATCATCCTCCTGAAGTTAGAATAGAGAGGGATAGAGAGGGAATCAGAATCAGAATTTATCAGGATTCGCAAAGTTGCGCTGCTCAGGATTACGCTGTCCACTCTTCATCAGCTAGACTCAACCAGACAGTTCTAACTATTTGGTGAGAAAGGTGCCGAATATTGAACACAATAAATCGCATTTTGCTTTCGATACCTGTTTAATGATGAGTTCGGTAGCAGTGAGCGGCATCGCATTTGGGCGCGCCACTTTTGCTAGTATCTCTGCTTTCTTGCTCAACGTTGAGAATACATCGAGATCCTCACTGAATTGAAGGGACTTTATAAGATCCTCCACTTTCTATCATTCAGTAAAAAGTATATAAGACGAAATGGTCAAGCAATAAGCAAACATGGAAAAGGTTGAATTTCGCTTACTGGTCGACTCTTTCGAGAATAGCGATGAGACAATCATCCGGGATATCCAGCAGCATAAAAATAGTTTTGTCTCCCGCCTCTTCTTCATCGGTCGGTTGACGTTTTGATGCTGTCCCTTCGGGAGAACCTTCAGCTTTCCGCTTGTGCGACATCTTGCTGGGCAATATTATGATGCCATATAATAAGAAACCGACTTTGAGATGCGTTGGCGTTATTTTTAAAACGACGCGTGCGCTTTCGCTTGAGCGTTGAGGCATTAATACAATCGGTGAAAACACAGAACCCCTTCATAATATGATGTTTTTGTGCAACTTTTCAATAACATCGACGTTTATTCAGCTGAAACATGTTTATCAATCGATGAGGAAGTGTACAAAATGAAGAAATGGCGATCCGTATTCAAATTCGCGCCGAGAAGTACGTTACGTTGCCGCGGACTCCTTGCACCGCAATGTAGACGCTCGTTTCCGTGCCAATGAGCTCGACGACATGGCCAGTAGAGGATCGCTTGTACTTAAAAATCTATTTTTTCGGAGATTCCCTTTCTAACAAAAAAGATTACGTCTCAATGAGTTTTTGAAAAGTAGGTCTGCATGTCCCAATCAAAGAAATTGTTCACCCGCAAAGTATCCGGATCAATGGATGCCTCGATATCCGCGCGAGTTATGTTCCTCGTCGTGCACAGATTCCACGTTCCACGATCCTCGCTACGGAGGCGTTTCTGAAGGAGAATATGTTATCGACTTAGATCATGATTCTGCGAATATGGTGTTCATCTAAGCCGGAATATTTTTCTGTTGTGTAAAGCTAGATACCGGAAGACTGTGACTGCCAGTGACTACACTTCAGCAAACACGTCCAAGCGCGCATTCTTTAGGAAACTCTCCCCTTTTTTTTCTCTCCAGCGGTCTCTCTATTTTTTTCTCCCAGTAACCTACTTTTTACTTCAATGAACAAATAAACTGACCCATAGTGCTGGCAACAACAGCTCCGGAGCGATCTCGAGACGTCGCATGTTCAACGTACTGAACTTTGGCAACGCATCCATCAGATCGTCGTCCGGGTGGAGCAGAGCTGTCTGAAACTTGCATTTTTCACCAATCCAGGCAACTGCTCACTGGCTTAACAGTTACCCACGCAGGGCTCTGCCTTGAATAAGAGGCTGATTTCGCCTTTACCAAGCAAATATCGCTTGATCATGCCCCTACTTTTATATCACAACTATGATCTCATGACATGGATTAAGAGAAATCAAGTACGTTATTATCGTTGCTTGAGATGGAGAATCGTGGATGGGAGACGGACTTCGCATAGTTCCTCAAGAAATTCTCGTCGAAAATAGGAGCTGCGGCGCAATCTAGCGTAAGATTGACCGTGCTTGGCTTGGTTCGTAGGAGCCATGAAGTGAATCTGCAATTCACTGTTGGCCAGTAATCTGGTGCGCTTCTCACCTAGACGCGTCCACATCATGGTCAATAGCGCAATGCATGACTGTGAGAATTTTGAATGAATCTTCTGTGGTCAAGTCCTCACATAGCGACAGCATCCAATCGTTGATTGACAACTGAACGGTAAGCATTGACAAAGGTTTAAAAAAATATGGATCTCTGGTTTGGATTATCGAGAACAAAGCGATGGAAAGAATGTTCAGCAGAAAACCTTAGGCGCGTTTCTTTGCATGCTGATCTCAATCCTTCCGAAAACGAATCGTTTGAGCACGGTTTCCAGTCGGTCAGCTGACGCTGTGAACATCGCAACGTTGGTCGGGAAACGCTCCTGAGATAATTATCCATCGACGATGTGACGATTAGAGTTTAGGAACTCGCGTTTAGTAACCAGAGCGCATATTTTCTCGTCAGTTTCGCTATGTGTTCGCATCACCGATCCTCCATCACAAAACTGACCATATAGCCATAATGTTTCTGTTTTATAATCGACCAATCATTGGAATCCGTCATTTTCAGCACGAAAAACGTATCCGCATGCATCATTTTCACGTGAATGGACTCATCGGCTTCCTGAAAAAGTGTATACTCATACATTGCAATCAGAGCGTATTTTGAATAATCGAACCGAAATCCAATTCAGCTTTCGATACCTGTTTAATGACGAGTTCCGTGGCAGTGACTTGCATCGAGTTTGGGCGTGCCACTTCCACTAGACGCTTTGCTTTATTGCTCAGTGTTGAGAATTCATCGAGATCATTACTGAATAGGATAAGTTGATAAATTCTCCTTAAAAAATCAATCATCTATATTCAGTTCAAAAACCCATTCAAGTGCTAATAACGGATAAATAAGCGGATTTCACTCACTGGTCGATTCTCCCGAGAATATCAATCAAGCAGTCATCCGGAATACTTAGTAGGATACAGAAGTTATTTTCTCCTCTTTCTTCTTCATCCGATGGCTTGCGTTTAGACGATGTGCCCTCGGGCGATAGATCCGCTTGTCGTTTGAGAGACATCTTTGATGTTAGTGGATATGTGATGGCGTTAGAAAGCAAAAACGGGCACTTCGAAACACATACAACTGTGGCGTGTCCTTTCAAAGGAACATCGTGAAACATGAAACTCTATGAAACATCGAGAATGCGGAATAAACAATCGATTACTTCGTTTTCAAAGCCTAGTCCTTTGTTCAAAACGACGCGCTCGAATATGATTGCGCGTCGCGATGCATTGCACTCAAAAACAGGATCACGTCATTATTGCTCGCATTTATCAACAAAATAAAGAGTTATGTGAATTAACGAGTGATATCATATCGATAGTTGAAAAATACGATTCTCAATATTCTGTGAAATTCGCCGAGATGTACCACGAATTAGGCGGTATAACTCGAGACGTTTGAATACGGACTTTCGCATCCGCACCGGTGATATTGATTATGTTGTTGCCACCCGATGGGTCGTACTGAAAATTGTGCCGTAAACTATTTTCAGGAGAAATTGACATAGAAAAAAAGTAAACATTTGAAAAACACCACTTGGAAAAAATGTTACCTGTAAATCCGGATTCAGCTTGATCGATGCCTCAATTTGCACGCGACTGATGTTTCTCGTCGTGCGAAAATACAACCGTCCCTCCCTGCGGCCGCGAAGGCGTCTCTGAGAAAAATTATGAAAATTCTTTATTCAAAATTTCATTCAGATAAAGAGACCACAATCCAATGAAATTCAGTCTATCGGAACTACTCAGCTTTCAGGCCAACTCTCGCCAGCTCTGAATGGCAAGCCAGGCGAGGAGTGAGAAAGGTAGGGATAGAACACTCTAGTATTGAAAGGTCGGTCAGAAAACCTATAAATATTCAACTTACCCAAAGCGCTGGGAGAACCCAATTCGCATCAATCTCCAATCGTTCCATGTTCAAGTGACGGAACTTGGGCAAGGCGTCAGCAAACACTTCTTCTGCGCGGAGTGGCGATGTCTGCAGATGTTTCGCATATTTATGTGGTTAAATTATTCTAATTAGCTAAAGTACTCTTCGGTTATAGGGCGTTTTAGGGCGTTTTAGGGCTTTAGGTTTATTCCGTTCCGAATCAAATGCTTGGTGGGAAATGAGAATGATAGCGTGAACTTATACTCCGAGATTGTTTGTCAGCTAGAAACCGAAGTACCAGGTTGCTTACATCATTATCATGACTGGAGATGAAGAAGTAGGGAAATGAAACTGAATTTGCGTAGTTTCTCAGAAAACTTTCATCAAAGATGTTAGCAGCGTCGCAATCTAAGGACAGAGTGATCGATCTGGGCTTTGTTCGCAAGAGCCACGAGGTGAATCTGCAATTCATAAATGCCAGCCTTGTCTCAGAGCAATATCCTGAAACTTCCCCGAACCCATTTTTTTAAATTCTATCACATACGTTTAGTGACAATAAATATTCAGCCTTTCCTGTATCCTAACCTCGATTTGTCCATAGTCCCATCGATAGCACAATGAGTTACGATTAATCGGTGAAAAAATCTGGTGGATGTTACGGACTCAAGGAACGACATCATCCCATCGTTGATCGATAGCTGCAATTCAAATCAATAATTACAATGATGCTATTACAGTAAATGAGACGAAAAGTTACCTTAGGTGGGTTTGTATTCATGCTGATATCAATATGTTTGAACTTGAATCGTTTCAGAATAGTTGTTAGTCTATCATGGCTTTCGTTAAAAGCGGCAATGCTGATCGGAAAGCGGTCCTGCGATAAATGGGTGGTTTCGTGCACAACACGTACTAGACCAACCTCATACCCGTGTTTGTCCTGTTTTATAATTGACCATTCATTGGATTCCGATATTTTTAAAACGAAAGTTGTATCTCCGTGCTTCAACTTTACATGAATAACCTCATCAGGATGCTGGAAATATTTAGAATCACAAATATCACGGATTCATAATGTACGCGAATGAAGGATTCGGAAGTAGTATCTTTGGCATGCAGATCGGATCAGAATATTCGGATCCGACTGGATGATAATCTTATGAAAGCGAGAGAACAACTGATGTGTAATAGATGGAATATTCAAATCATTCTGTTGGTTATAATCATATAATAAATAAAAAATAGATCTCGTCCGACGTAGTGCCGCTTACCTGTCTAATAAAGAGATCGGCAGCAACTACTTGAATCGCATTCGGGCGTGCCACCTCCGCTAGTCTCTCTGATCTCCTGCTCAACGTTGAGAATTCATCGAGATCCTCGCTGAATAGGATTTTTGTTTGAATAAGAATAACTAGTAGGCACGAAAATGGCCAATTGGCATGGGAGCGAAACAATTTCACTCACTGATCGACTCTCGCGAGAATATCAATCAGGCAATCATCCGGGAAATCCATGAGGGAACAAAAAGTCGATTCTTCTGTTTCCTCTTCATAAATTTCCCAACGTTTAGATGGCGCTCCCTCGGGCGAGAGGCTAGCTTGTCGCTTATGAGACATCTAAACGATGAGAAGTACGTAACAACGTTTGGAAAACTTATTACGAAGATAACAAACGCATGCTACAAATTGTTTGAAAGTAGGCATTCGCGCCCGAACGACGCTAGTTCGAATAGGGTGCCCTTGTCTTTTTTACGATTAGAAAGGTTGTGTGTAGAAAAAAGGTTGGGTGTGTGTGTGGCAACAATCCATTATCCGATCGGTCGAAAGAATTGTCAACCCTATGAACTTCTCAGCTAACTGCCTAAAATCAATCTAAAATCTTCTGTTCTGTTTTGTCTGAAACAGGTGCGAAATGGCAGAGAGAAATTCAAGATTCTTCTCTCGAATACACTGTACCTCGGATCATTAGCGGCATGATTCATCTACGGATGGCTTGGCTGAAGTGACTATCACCATTTCATGCACTCTCTCGCCTCTCTGACCGATGAGAGAGTGTGTGAAATTGAGAGAGCAATAGATTCACCTGTCAGACAGCGCGAGAGAGTAGGCTAATGAACGAAGTGATTAGTCCGTATAAAAGAGCTAGAAGAAGGAAGAAAAATTAGTCGGAATGATTCTTCTCCTCTTCCTCGTCGTCCCTTTGTGGGCAACAACGCCCAAGGATGAGGCATCCATGAGTCCGGTGAAATCTTTGTTCTTGTCCATAATGCTCAAAAACAAGTGATCAACACAGGTTTCCATTTGAGCAGGATGCGTGCAGTGGGCTTTGCCACTGATGCTGACAGAACTATTTATTGGCTAAGTGAATTTCAGCTCGAGCTCATTCGCCACCGTGGCTACCCCGCACAGGAGCACCGTGTCACTACCAAGGATGGCTACATCCTCACGCTGCATCGGATTCCCGGAGATAGGAAGGGTAGGTAAATGAGCAGATCAACATCTCTTGCATGTCTATTTCTCTCGCCTTTTAAACATATTAACAAATTGATCGTCGTATTCTCCACTAGAGCACACATTATCGTCTGTGTTATCAATCGTTCTCCACTTTTCGAGCACATCCTTGAGATGGCACTGATGATTAGAGGCTGTTTCGCTAAACCGGAACGCCATTAGTCAGCAGCAGCTGCAGCAAGTGTCATCTCCTTGCAGGCTGTCGCGGTGTCGTCCTACGCTTTCAATTAATAACCACTTTCGAACACAGATAACACTAATAATGTGAAGCCATTTCGCTGTACCGGAACGCCATTAGTGTAACTGCTGCACTCCTTTCATTCCCTCCTTCGCAGGCTGTCGCGGCGGTCGTCCGGTGCTGCTGCAGCACGGTCTGCTGCTGAGCAGCAGGGACTTCCTGTCGACGAGGAGGAACGAGTCGCTGAGTGAGTCTCTCCAATTCATGCAGAGCGCAATAGATTTCGGGGTTGATGGCATGAGCCGAATTAGAAAACCGAAAGGATGAAGGGCAGAGAGTTTCTGTCGACGAGGAGGAACGAGTCGTTGAGTGAGTTTTCAGTCATTCATTGATTGAAATATTTCATTCAAAAGTGATGCAACTGAGTTGAATGGCTTTATTGTGAAGAAAAACAAGAGCATTTGTCTTGAAATTTGTCATTTTTACTGTCAGGTTACGCGCTGGCCGACGCCGGGTACGACGTCTGGATCGGCAACAGCAGAGGTACAATCGCTTTTGGTTTCGGGGTTGGATAGCGGAAAACAAGTCCTCCGGAAAGTTCAGAAGTGGCAAAGGCCTTAAATATTCAGGCAACATCTACTCTACCGGTCACAAGCAGTTCAACACGAGCGATGCTCGATTCTGGAACTTCTCGTGAGTATTTATTTTGTTCACCATGAGCGAAAATGCAATTGACGATTCAGTGAGGGGCAATTTTTGCCCGCTTTGTCAGAGCTGTTTTCGAATGACTCGGCGCTCTTTACAGTGAATACTTTAGGTTCGGTTAGAATGTAAATTGCAAGCAATTGTTTCATGGTTCACTTCAGTGGCGACGAGCTCGGCCGATTCGACATGCCCGCTACTATCGACTACGTCTTGAAGAAGAGCAGAAGGAAGCGGCTGTTCGTCGTGGGACACTCACAGGTATACTGTAGCCGATGAATATTGATCCAGCGAACCAGCATAGCTACAGGCACGTTTTGTTACACTCACTGACTGGTGCAAATGATTTTAAGAACGAAGGAAATCGGCTTTCAGGGCGCCCTCTCGTTCCTCATCGCGAACGCCGTCTCGCCGAGCATCAAAAGAAAGGTTGTTCTGAATTTTTCTTTGGTCAACGCGAATAATTATGTTTCAAACCCAACTGAAATGATCTGAAGATGTTTTGATGTCGATTTTTTGCTCATGTAGAACTTGTATAAAAATTCAATATTGTTCATCCATAAATGAGATGAATACAGATCATCCAGATCCATCGAAACCCCTCAGGTCCTGCACTTCTTCGGTCTCGCTCCGGCCATCGGCACTCAGGCTGCTGCTGTCAATCTGGCCAGGATCGTGGCAAGCCTGCCGCCTGAGATGCTGGTTAGAAGTTTGAATTCATTCTGTTTCGCTCTTGAACATGTCATGTCCCTGCACATTTGACACAGGAAGATTAATCATCAATCTTTCCTTTTCCAGGCTCAACTCCCGCTCAACAACCCCTCCTCGCCCGTTTTCATGCCCTTCTGTGCTAATCCCGCCATGAAGGATGTCTGCCTGGGTATCCTTGCCGCTACTGGCCCGCTGGATCAACTGGGTCAGGTACGAGTCTGACCCAGTGAACTACCGTATCTGGGCACGGTAGCTTGTACGATGGCTACCGTATTCTCAAGATCCCTAATCGATAAGTACCGTACCCTCTACCGTGCCCTTCGCAGACCCGCCTGCCCTCCCTCCTCTCGCACTTCCCCGCCGGCACGTCGATGAAGCTGATGCTGCACTGGCTGCAGCAGGTTCGACTCGATAACTACCGTAATCTTACCCTTCTGACTCTCTCCATTCAACATGATCTCTTACCGGATAGGTAACACCAGAGATTGCGGAGATTGGATTGACTCCGTGTAATTCTTTGTTAAGTCTGCGTGTGCTCAAACCGAACAAACCTGTAGAGATTGAAAAATAGTCAAATCATTACAGACTACCAAGAATCAAACGACAGCCTTTGACTATGGAGAGGAGGGCAATGCGAAGGTGTATGGAAAGGTTGGTAACTCATTCAGGGTGAAATAGTGGAATACCGCAAAACCGTTGTTCGAGGCACGAATGTCTCGCAAAACAACCTCCTATAATTATTTAGGTAGTATAGGAAGCTATTTAGTGAAGCTAAATTATCGAAAATCAACTGGCATGCCGCGGGACGACAAAGTAACGGGCACGCGAGCTCTATCGCTCGCTCCTCCCTTGCCTCCTCCCTTGCTCATCTACTACCCGGTGCGGCTAGAGTGCACGCCGCGCTCAAGGCGTCATCCTGCCCTTCTCTCAGCAGCTCTCAAGTCGCTTGTCCCGAGCGGCCCCGGACGCACGAAAAGAGCTAGGCCACGCCCTCCCCTCTCCGGGATGGTACCCGCCCGGAATTGCCACCTCCCGAGGCGGGCCAAGTTTTGAGTAAGCCATCCCGGACGGGCGTGGCCACCAATGGCTAACGCGAAGTTGAGGATCGTTCGCTTCGTATTCTATCGTATTACTGACAAAATCAATAACCTGCTCCGATGGATAATTCGTGGTTACTGTAGCTCTAGACTAGCTTATGCAATCGGCACTGTTACTTACAACCCCATTTCTACCGAACCGACTGCCTACAGTATCCTAGACTTCCGTATCCTTCCAGCCCCAACCTCCCGTTTACGACTTCTCTCGCTACTGTGTGCCCACCTCGCTCTACTTCTCCCCGGCAGACACGCTGGTCGACACGGCTTCGATCAAGGTACTGAAAAACTTTGAAAACAGAACTAGGTCGGATGAAAATCTAATGGATGAGCACCTAATGAAGGCGAGAGAACAACTGACATGTGATAGCCGGAATATGCGTCCAAATGTTGTCATCCGACCTAGTACCATGAAAGCAATAACATCAACACCATTAGTCTAATCAAAACAATAATACCACCCCATTCCAGCAAGCCTTTGCCGTGCTTCCCCGCCACTCTATCTCTCACGCCCGCAATCTGACTGGCTTCGGCCACTTCGACTTCTTGTGGGGTCAGAAGGCACAGAAGGAGGTCTACTCAAAGATTATCAAGGAGATGAGAAGGATCGAGTAACGATGGTAGCCTGATAAAGCCAATTCACATTTAATCACAAGAACCTTTCGGAAAAGCTTTATCTCGAATCAACTTTAACACTCAAACAAATCGACTGGAACATCAACAAAACCATGAATAGGTGCTCTAATTGGTGGAAGGAACAGAGAAACTTGAGACAGATAATAGAGAGGAAGTGAAACAGAACAGAACGATGAACTAGAGATTTGGAAATTGGGAAGAGCTCAACAACAAATCAACAATTGTAACAAATAACAAGTGAGAAAGGATGCAATTCGATCAAAGATCAGACGACAAGAAACATTCATGATTCAATCACTAGACGCTGGTCTAAACGAAATGGAAACAGCGAAAAATCAATAATATCTCGATACCGTAATCAAGCGATAATCTTCTCGATACCGTAGTCCGATCAATACTTTCTCTTTCCCTTCATATGCGCGTTCTTCGCGTTTTTGAACTCCTTGTCGGCGGGTCTGGAAGAGATCAACGATCAGCTGTACCAACTTTAGCGAAATCGGTCTAATCATATTCTGTTCCGGGCGTGACACTGATGATGCTCCCCTACTTCCGCTCATTAGCGACGAGTTACTCACCCTGCTCTCGCCTTCTTCACTCCCTTTTTGTCGATGGACGTGAGCGAGGATGTGAACGAGGAGGCGTTCCTGTAATGTATTGAATGAATTATTCACCAAAAAAGAAGAAGATCACCATTTGCCCGATTTCTCGTTTTTTATCAAAGCTGCGGAGCTCAAAATGTGTCAATTCAAATTTACACACTTGTTCCATTCGAAAAACACATCCAAATTTTAGTTGTCTTTGTCGACGCAACATCTTCATCATTGCTCAAACGAGCGACACGCAACAGTTATCATACCAATGCAACACGAGAGGGCCACGTCCAATTCGTGGCGGTTTTTTCGCTTCAAGCCGGAACTACCCCCATTTCCTCACTTCCTATTTTCCCTGATCCTCCCTCCTAAAATCTTCCTCTCTCCACCACAAAGATCATCTCTTATCCATCCTAAGCTCCGCCCCTTTCCCCCTCCTTTCACGTCCCGCCTCTCCCTCATCCTGCAAGCCCCTCCTCCCTCTCACCTCTTCTTGCCCGCTCCTCCTCCTCCCTGCTTGCCTCCCTTCTTCGGCCGGTCCTCGTCCTCCACCACGGCGCGCATGCGTTGCTGCAATTTGTTTTTATGTTCGATTTATTCACTGTTATTGAAGACTCCCAACGCTTCTTGACGACCACGTGCGACATCAAAACGCGTTTGCGTTGTCCCAAACAATTTGAATACAAAGCTTTTTGTTTTTATTTATACTTTCCAATTGCAAGACCACACTGATAGCCCTTGCCATCAACGTGTTTTGATGGACGGGTGAAACATCACATGTTGGTACTAGTCCAGTTCCCCGGAAGAGTATATTCCACTGAAACCTTTGAAAATCGCTCAATGAGTCAACAATGCTGGAACAGCAATAACCAATCAATAAATCGATAACCGTACTCACCGGCTTCTTGTCCCGCTTGATCTTCCTCGCCTGGAAGGCCGCAGTGCGCTCCGCCGCACGCTCCTCGTCCTGAATATTGATTGATTCATATAAGAGGATTTAGGAATCAAAGATCAAAGATCAAAGATCAAATGCAAGCTATGATTTATGCGTTCCTCGTCCTGAATATCGATTGATTGGAGGAATTTTATAGATTAGAAGATCACAGATTATAGAAAAGGACCAATGAAATTTCACACTTGGGTTTCAGACTACATCCATCAGTCTATAGCTCGCAATTTTTACAATACTTATTCTCCTCGCGATGCAAAAATAATTTCAAAACACTTCCGGAAAAATAAATTCAAGAACGAATTCAAACCCCCATCACTGTTTGCTTTCACAGTGCCCACATCTAGATACGCCACTACCTGTTCACAATAGCTGCCGGGTCATCCGTTCAGAAAAGAAAACAATAATCAATAATTAATCAATAAATCCTACCGTTCGCTCCGCCATCTGCTTGCGCAGCTCCTCCTTCTGGATGCGCTTGCGCTCTTCCTGAAAATATTATTATAATTATCATTAAAAACGATATCATATTGAATCCCCATTCTCTTCAGACAGATGAAAGAACTGTGCAACTGCGATGCAACATGGACACAACGATTTTCGCAGCATACTCTTTTTATATCTCAAAAGCCGAGGAGGCATCACTCCCCTCCATTCGCTCAGTGATACAGAGCCAGTGCGACAGCGATGCGGTAGGAGCCCATGACCATTTATTTCTATATCATAGCAGTTATTCACCGAAATGAACGATCAAAGATCACCCCTCAATCCCCACCTTCTTCTTCATTCTATCCAGCTCCGTGGGCTTCTTGAACTAGATTCGCATATTTCACCCTTGTCCCAACCCGTTCAAACATCCTACCGCAACTATTCCAAATCCTCTCTCAGATTCAACAGCACTAATTTTAAAGTACTCCTTCAAAGACCACCCCCTCAATTACCTTCTTCTTCATTCTATCCAGCTCGGTGGGCTTCTTGAACCACACCCTTCCCTCCCTCTCCGTCTTCTCGCCGTTCAGCTTGAGCTCCACGTTCTTCTGCTCCTGCAATAGAAAAGATTGAACCTGATCATCTCGGTTTCACAGATGTTATAATAACCAGCGCTGGCTAAGAAATGCAATGCATCCATATCTGATCGATAAAAAATTCCAAACCACCAGCGGATTTGAAAATTTACCAGATGCTCAATTATCGAACAATCAACAAGCAAGCGATTCCCTGTGCATACGAAATTGAAAAATAAGTCGTCCAACGCCTCTTCCAATCGCAAAAAAAAACATTCAATCCTCACATTCACCGTACCTGCTCGGTGATTCTCAGCTGTCTCTCCACCTTCTCTTCGAAACTCTCACCACCTTTCAACCTCTACAGGGTCAACAGGTACAACTCTACATGTACAAGGCATACGAACTCGGGTCAAGAAGAGCCCTGGTGATGCATGGTTTCATCCCATGTGCTAATACCTGCTCCGCGATTCTCAGCTGCCTCTCCACCTTCTCGTCCTCCTCACCCATTTTGCTTGAACTTATGCTATTTTTACAGGCAATTGCCGTTCAGAGACCAGACTTTCCCAACTTGCATGGAAAGGCCCTCTTAATCTTCGTTTCAACCCACGTTTGAATTACCTGCTCCGCGATTCTCAGCTGCCTCTCCACCTTCTCGTCCTCCTCAATCCGCTCGATCGACTCCTCGAGTGCCTCGATCTTGTCCTTGTACGCTTGCACCACTTCTGCAGTATCGAGGAAGGATTGATTTCAGTTTCATCAGCGGTTCATAGTTCTATCCGGCATCCTAGTTCAATAGACATTTGTCTTCTTTTCCAAACCAATAAAAAAACTCATTTGAACGAATTCCCCAGGCTGATCCCCGTCGCATCACTCTTTCATACTCTACGAATTCACATTGCCATCAATAATTGGAGCAAATAATCTATGGATACCAAAACAACCCCAACAACAACTATCAAACCGGCAAGAACACCTTACCAGGCGCGACCAGTCGCTGCTTCATCGCCCTATCCGCGTTCGACTTGACGATCTCCTTCAGAATCTTGCGGTCGTCCTCAGCGACGAGCGAGATCGACCGACCAGCCTTGCCTGCGAATAGTTCATTAGCTTTCATTCGGATATGATACCCGGAGTGGCTAAGCCGAATAAAATTTATTGGTAGCCAATAAATTTCATGATTAAGTCAGGTTTCACTTAGAGGCCAAGTCACTATTATTAAACAAGCGCCAATGTTTTCGTCAACGGCATTGCAAAAAATTAAATTACACGCATTTCCCATTCGATCTTATGCGAAGCTATTTCACCTGACTATGCTCTGTTTCACATTGAGGACAAAACAACATGAATTCGATTAATGTTAATTATGTTCAGCATGAAAATGTAAAAAATTTGAGAGAAACTCTTGCCCGCTCTCGTTGTTATGACCTATGCTACCAAATAATGCACGGTTTCAGGGACATCTCAAAACATTATGGAACCGATTTTCTTCGATAGATCGCCAAAATTCGGTTAGCATAATCAACAAATAATATAAAATGTCTTCTCACCCGCTCTCGCAGTTCTTCCTACTCTGTGGATGTAGGACTTGAGCGTGCGCGGCATGTGCATGTTCAGCACCTGTAATCATATTTTTAAATGTTTTATGCATTATTTTTTTACCCACAACCATCCAGCAACGATTACCTTCAGCCCATCCCTCCGTCATTTCAGCATCCCATGCATACCATGAGACCTCATGATGAGGGTTAGGCGGCAGGGTTAGGCACTTATGAATTTCCATTGTACAATGTCATCATTTTCACCCCATCCACCCTTCCCTTGGACCTCCCTGCAATCCTCACTCACCGTGTGCACTTGCTCGATATCCAGACCGCGAGAGGCGAGATCCGTGCAGATCAGGCAGTCGATCTGCGAAGGTATGTCAATCTATTTACGCTTAATAATCCCAATCGTTCTCCATCCACCTCATCCCTACGAACTAGAGACCACACGCTCAATCTACAATCATAAATCTTCGTTAAAACATTTTCCAGTAAGGCAATTCACGAGCCTCATGAATGCTTCGATTCAGGTGTCTGATAAATACTTTTGTTCTGTGCATCTAACCGACCCATTACACCATCGCGCGCCGTCTTGGCCTTATGTTGATCGTGCGGCAGTGAAGCAACATGGTGCAAATTTCGAAAATATTACATATTGCTCCACCATTACTTCATGCATTTTATTGCACATCATGCCCTCTCTAAACGACTAAGACTACCGTAACCCGTCCCTGATATCGATCGCCTCACCTCGGCTCTTCTGAACTTGGCGAGTGCTTCCACACGCTGCGTCTGCGTGAGCGACGAGTGCAGCTGGGCTGGAAAACGGTAGTGATTATCGACATTCGATTCGATTACTGTAGTGGGAAAACTTCTTCAGTCCCAATGGCACTGTTTCAACCGCAGTACAAATCTATTTGAACAGCTTCTCCTCGATTCACGTGGCCCTCTCAGACTAGAAACAAATAACCATATTTCTCAAAGCGAATCACCACTAAAATATTAGTGTATCCTTTGAAATGGACACGGCACTGCTTAAGCTCAATAACCGCGACGCGGCGTTGAGGTTCTACTTACCCGTCTTCAGCCCGAGCAGTCCGAGCAGGATCTGCACCCGCATGCACTCCCTCTTGGTGCGCACGAACACGAGCGTGCGGTCTTGGAACGTTCTGGAAGGGATTGTTGTTTGCTAAAACAGAGGAATCGCCTCATTGTCAGGAATCAGCTAATTGAAGAACTTTCGCACTTCTAGCAACAGTGAAACACGAGGATACCGAAAACGGGCTAAAGTTTTCTACAACTCGTTTCAGTTTCACCGAAGTATTATCTGCCTCTGTAACGCAACTTGTCAGTGGACGGCACGAGGATGAATGAAATTTATTTAAAAAAAAAACAACTAGTTGCCACAAATTGCGCGGTTTCAAAACTCTATTATCTACATCTGTGGCAGCTGATGTTAGTTTGTGAACGACCAGCTTAAGATACAAGAAACCCAAATCAACAGTATTCATTCCCTCACCTCGTCACGAGCGCCGCGACGATCGACTCGCGGTCCTTCTCGTGGCCTGCGCGCAGCCGGATGAACTCCTGTCTGGAATGGAAACGGAGGTTGCATCATCATTAGGCAATACCAGCTCATTCCAAGTACCTATTCTTCTGTTTTTCCGAAAAAAAAGCGAAATGCAGGTCGCTTTATTCTGTTCCGTGCATAGCCATTTGACGGCCCCAAACTTGCGCTTGTTAGCGACGATACTCACCTCAGCTTGAGCGCCGTGTCCGTGTTCTCGTTGATGAAGATGCGCACCGGCTTCTGCAGCGACATCGACGCCAGCTCGTCGATCTGAGCAATAGTAAGATTGAGAAGATGACATCATGAAGAAAACAAATTGTCATGAAAGCCGAAAGGAATCTGAATGGAAATTATTTTTATCTTTTTTTATATCCGAAAAAGAAGCGGAATCACCCAACAAGCAGACCACATGTTTTGGAGAACTGATGACACTTGAAATCAACATAGATTTGCTGGGTGGTAATATTGTATTTTTTGGAGGAGGAGAGTGGACTTCTATTGAAATCAGCCCAGCCCGGCAGGCTTTGATGTCAGGATGGAACCCCCACTGGCTGGCAACAGCTGATTTCTCTAATGTCAGGACGTTTTATTCACGGAATAACTGTTTTTTTAGGTCAAAGTGGCTCAGGAATCTTACAATTTCACTATTTACCACCCGGAAGATCGCAGTTCCCCCCTCACCTGATCAGTCATGGTGGCCGAGAACAGCAGCGTCTGTCTCTGCCGCGCGCACATCTTGATGATCTCTCCCATCTGCTCCTTGAACGCCTCTTCGAGCATGCGATCCGCCTCGTCGAGCACGAGCACCTGATATTTGGTTAATTAGTTAATAGAGAAATCAATAATCCTCCAAAAAACACTAAACGTTAATTAAATAAGATAATCAGACTAATTAGACTAATTAATTGCTTTATTTATTGTCATTGAAGAGATCACAGAGATGAACACTTATCAAACCTCGATTTCATGGCCCCCAAATCGCAATTTTTACACTGGGGATTTTTCGGTATGCCGAATCTCATAAATGATCAATATCCACCGCAATTTCGATTTCTTGCGTTTGTCAGACTCTACAAAAAAATCCCTTATTCAGTAACCATCGCCATCTCCCATCTTCCAATCTGGAGCGCTGGCGTGGGCTTCTTCCTCACTTCACTGGTGCTCGTATGGTTGCATCTATCCCGTACGCGCCCGAACCCTGCGCTCCTAGAGTGCACTCACCTCGATGGTGCTCAACGTGAACGTCGGCGTGTTGTGCAGGTGGTCGAGCAGTCGACCGGGGGTGGCGACGACGACGTCGGGCGAGGCCCTGAGAGCCGCCTCCTGCGTCTTCAGATCGAGACCGCCTGCAATTGGAATCATGAGATGGCATATTTTCGGTATTTTCAAGTTTTACTGAGATGAGTTTTTTTTTAGCTTTTCTTGGATTTCTATGCACTTATTTCACCACTAATGTGCTTTCAGGTCCAGAACGCCTGCAACTAACAACTTGTAAGAGTATTAAGTTGTGTATTCAACATAGCGTTCACGCGGGGAATTCTACAAGCGTACATTCATAAATTCACTTTAAGAATCAGAGTTTTCAAAAGTTTCCGATAATTGTTCTAATCGATTTTATGTTACGACGTGCTTTCAATACACTTATTCTCTGTTACCATTTGATTCAGTTCTGTTTGACACATGAAACAAAATGTTCTCTCCTCCCCATACATTTAATCCCAAGATTCTCGAAGATCGGCTTTCATTCTCATTACTGCTTCGACCTGCCTTCATCACCCTGGCCAACCCCTCACTTACTGATTTCGACAGTTTCCCTGCATTTAAACTACAACTACCCTCCGCATCACCCTCCAGTCCTCTCTCGAACCCCCTTCTTGCCTTCGCTCCTAGCCACTTGCGCCCCTCACCACCGGCAAGAACCTTCCCGACACACACGCAATGGGCTGGCTATAGAATACGCGCTAAAGACACAGTCAATCGAGCTGCAACTCTCCTGCCTGTTCTCTTCCCCTAGCCTCTCCCTGCCTCTCCCCGCCGTCGACCGGTTCTCTTGTAAGGGGGGATAGTGAGAGACGGCAGGAGGAGGGGGAGAGGAGAGGGAGACGAGGCAGAGGCGAGGGGAGAAATAGTGAATGGATTAGATCAGGTCTGAGATCGGCAGAGAGGAGCTAGAGCTATTGCCTCCCCTTGTACCACGTAAGATCCGCCCCCAGGGCTGGATATCGACCCGATTAGAGTGCAGGGTTGTGTGCATTCTTGCCCTCTTCTCACTGATAGGGGCGATAGTTTTCTGTCAACTAGGTTATGTCTAGGCTCCTGAGCATCTACTAGGCAATCTGTAGCCACACATTCTACTCCCTTCGCATGACTGCCCTCTGATCCCCCTCGCCTCCTGTATTTACCGTGTTATGCGTCCCCTTCAACCCTCATTGTGCGCATCAATCACACTTCCACACAAGAGTTCCTCCCGCCTATCCACAAGTGGGTTCTTCGCCTCTCATCCTCTCCATCTCTCCAGTTATTCCCTGCACACACAATAGTGTGCTCAATCCATGCGCTTGAGCCTCCTCCGGTCATGTCAAGTTTTGTGGAACGGCCGCTGCACAAAACGGTTCTCATACGTTCTCAAAAATAGAAGATTTTTGTAGTTTCCAAAATAAAGGAGATGACAGAATCAGCGCTCTCCATACAGCTTCGACTCATCTAACCATCCTGAAACTCCACCCCTCCGCGCTCCGATATCCGCGCTTTTGACTTCTGCACACTATCATTATTTTTTCAAGCCAATGTCATGTACATCAACGTCAACCAGTTTGCAATCGCTCATGAAAAACTCCTGAAACTACATCCCAACTGGCCATTCACGGTGGAACCCCTCTGCCCTCCCTAAAGCACCTACTTCCCCCTTCTTCTCCGCTTCTGTTTGGCTACGTAACCACACTCACACGTGTTTCTTTCTCACTTCTTTCAAGATCTTTGTCCTTCTTCCTCGTCCCCTGTTCACACCTATCACTTCTCTCCACCCATCGCGTTCAAACTAGCGATCGTAACAGATAATTCGTTGCTTCGCCTTTTATAGTCAAGATCACGTCAGATATGGCCCTAACCCTAATCTCACACCACCTCCCTCCTGCAACCTTGATCCTCTATTTACCTGCCACCTCCCTCGCCTCTGGGCATTCCCCTATAAAGGACACCACAGCTCATCCAACACACAAAAACAGAGAACACTGTTTCATTCGGCACTTATTCCCTCCTCTCATTGCGCCTCTTCTCGTCTCTCACTCCATCCCTCCTGACTATTGACCGGTTGCGAGATGCATTCACGCAATGTTCCTTTTCATCTCTCGTTCCCCGTCTCGCAATCTCGCTAATCGCCATGGTCACTTTGGCGCTTCGCTTGTGATACAATAACGATCCGTAAAGCTGTATCTCAATACGACACCGTCACTCGAGTTTTAAAAAAAACTCAATCACTGCCTCTGCATCACTGCACACTAATAATAAAAATCATCGAGAATTTAATTAAGCATTTCCGTAAATCCACCTCGATTACTGATTACGATAACTTTCGGCTGTTCGCGCCCTCTCTGTCGTTAGTCATAATCGATAGTGGCTCTGAAAACCATCGCTACCTTATCAAGATTCCAGGCCTTACCCACCCCCTCTCTCACTTTCAGACCCCTTTGCCAACGGTCCCAAATCGCCCTTGATCGGCTCTCCCTTTCTCGAATCTTTCCTCTCTCCACCTATCGGCCATTCTTCTCCTCCTCTCACGTTTTCCCTTTCCTTCGCTTCCTTCCCATTCTCTACTCTCCATATCCGGCTTTTCCCCTCCAACTCGGGCGGCACAGTAGGGTGATCCCCTCTCTTTTCCCCCGTCCTTCCTTCCTCCTTTCTTTTGCAATTCCTTCTCTCATTCTTCCTTAGCTGATCCCCGGCTTGCTTTTTGCCGTGCTTCCAATGAGCTGCTTGCGCAATATTACGCGCCTATCCGCCGCCTCTCAATCAGGTTATCCGGCGCGTTATCGATAGCCTATGGAACGAAAATGGCAATTTAAGAAAAATAATTTGTAAATATCCAGTATGAACGCAATCTGCCCCTTGCACTTCGCCAATTTCGCTCATCTCGCACTCCTGATCACGTATTTTTGCCATTCGTCAATATCCCCTCTTATTTCATGATCGATTACCATGTGCGCCGCAGTATCCACCCAGTCAATCGATATTCAGTCACTTCGTGATCATTCGCCCACCGTACTCCTCCCTAATCAATCAATAATCCACAGTGTCAGCCATGGGCGTGCTCGACAAGAAACAGCAAGTGATGTTCGTGCTCATGCTCATCTTCTTCCTCTGGCACATGGGCACGCAATGGACTACCACTCTGCTGTCCTTCCTCCAGTGGGATACGGATGAGGTAACATCTCCATGGCACAACATGAGTGGAATGAGATGAGGAAGTAAGACAGACTGGTACTGCCATGGTAGCATGATTGGGCTATGGGAAGACAAGAGCAAGAGACATTGAAGATTTGGAAACAGTCGAGCTATTGAATCACCTGTGACACCTACAACAACCTAGCTAAAAATTGATGCCGGAGCACAACAAACATCAAGCAACCTGCAGTCTACAGCCAATCCATCCATATAGAACTAGAGAGTCAGCTCCAGGCTGCTCGCTAGTACGTTCGCGCATTATTCACGTAGCGATAACGCTAGATAGGCCAAGTAAACCCGAGAGACGTAGTCTCATCTCCTCAACATCTCCCTCACTACAGGTGATGACCATCGTCGACCTCGGCTACATCCAGGCCTTCGGCTCCCTCATGAACGCTGTGGGAGCCCTCGTCTTCGGACAGGTATTGATTTTTTTCTTACATTTTAATTTTCGTAACCACCAACCTGCTCTAATCAACTCCCCAAACAATAGCAAGGACAATATGGCTGGGTGAAACCTATAAGTACTAGTGCGTTCAACAGTCCAAGAACCCGAAGACATCCGATCACTTACTACGTTACAGCAGCAAACTAGACCTTCTGCAGCTCTCAAAATCAAAGTATTCAAATCTCCAGATCGCGGACACGACCGGACCCAAGACGATGTTCATGGTGTCCGTCGTGTTCACCTCCATCTACTACTCGGGCATCTCGCTCGCCCGATCGTGGTACGGCTTCTTCTTCCTCCAGGTATGGTATACTCTATCCTCCTCTGACGTCATTCTGACCCTCTATCACTCTCGCGAGCTGGTTAGCGAGAACAAGGAACTATTGTGGAGGCTCACAATTGTTATGTATTATTTTTTACCCGAGTCAGCCGCTCTCTCACTAGCAGAAGCAGAAATGCAAGGCTTACGACAAGATAGAGACGCCGGAAACAACCTAGTCACCAAACACTAGAAAACAATGAGATGAAAAGTATTTCTGCATTAACTTTTGTATTTCATACCTGTTCGAATCGATCGATCCATTGTCCATCATCTACACAACACGCCTTTGAGAAGGCAGTGAAACGCAAACCCACCGAACAAATTCAATCGATGGATATTCTACGAACTGAATACCCTCTAATCAAAATTCTAGGTCCTTCGCTTCGGCTACCAACTCGACTCCACCGCCGAGATGTACCTGGCCACCGTAACCACCGAACGCGAGCGCACCGGTGCGCTCATGAAGCTCACCGTCCCCCAGGTACTATAGCCCCTACCGTAACCTGATACATAAATCGATATCGATCGGCAATCAATCAATATTCAGGCTGCCGCCATGTTCTTCGGTCCCATCATCGGCTCCAAGATCGCCGCCTGGACCTCGCTGCGCGTCTCCCAGGTACGGTAGCCCGATCGAACCATTGATTTTAATGCATCGTCACTTTTCCTTCTATCATTCCTACCCACCACACCCCCCCCCCTTTCGATTTGCCACTGCTGCCGGCAATCACCTAGTTGCTCATGCTCTTGAATTCGTCTCTCCTCTCCTCATCAAACAATCAATCGATATTGACCCGATACCGTATCCTTCCTATTCTACCGTACCCCCATTTCAGGGCGCCTGCGGAGTCGTCATGTTCCTTGCCCTTATGCCGGTGCTCGCCTTCATGCTGCCCACCACGCACTCCATCCCCCGTCTGGCCTCCGCCCGACTCCGCCCCTTCGACTTCATCCACCTCATCAAGAACAACAAGCACCTGCGGGAGGGCCTCTTCATTCGGTGAGTTGGGCTATTTTTTAAACAACATGCAGCACGACAATCAACACGAATCCATGTCTCATTCTTTCGAATAGATCCTGCGGCAGAAAATCAAACAGTTGCGCAACAGCATGCACTGCAGCAAGAATCAGAAGCTAGTCGAAAACTAAATTATTACTTGTTAGCATATTTTAATTAGTCTAATTGCCCCCTAATTAAGTTGCCTGATCGTATCGGCGTACGTCTGCTACGAGATGATCTCGCGTAACTTCCTCCTCCGCTCCTTCATGAAGACCACCAATGACTCCGCAATCGTGAGTCATCTCTCATTTACGCCTGATCACTCATCCTTCAGCGGATATAAAAAAAGCTGACATCCCATGTGAGAAATAATAGTTGGTTTCTCTCATACGAACAATGATACCATTGCAACAAGCGCCACGCATGCGAGTTTCAGTCGCCCGTGAAACGCAAACACTCAATCATCATCCCACATTTCGAGATTTCTCGAGTTTGCAATGCGTTCAGATAAGCAACGTGTTGTGCCTGCTACTCTTATGCTTCACCGCCCTCATATGCCTCAACAATCCTCAATCTGATTCAGGTCCTGCTCGTCATGGCCGCCTCCCTGCTGGTCATGCAGTTCGTCGTCCTGCCGCAGATCCAGAGAAGGACCACGCCCAAGTCCCTGCTGCAGGTGCCCTATACATTTTGGCATAAAACCATCTGGCCCTTGTGTCTTCTATAGCTGATGTGCCTCTGAGGTTCTAGGTTTCACTCCGTCCTCAAACGG
>LS517587.1:823997-848789 GCA_900490845.1 Pristionchus japonicus | reverse complement strand
CCCCGTCCGAAAATCGGTGCTTCTACGTATCAAACTCATGATATTCCAGGTCTCCATGATCACCCTGATCATCTCCTACCTCGTCGTCTCGTTCGTCACCTCCTTCGAGCAGTTCCTCGTGATCACCGCTCTGCAGACTGGCGCCTACGCCGTCGCGTATGCCGAGTCGAGCACACAGATCACTACGTGAGTTGACAGAACTACATGGTAAAAGCCTATTGCGTTTCCTACACGTGATAGAGAACACGCGAAATGCCAGGCGCTAGTACGGTTGCTGATAACTGCATCAATATTTTTTCGACGCATGTATTCGCTAAATCAATTCTGATTCACAGTTCTCATTCATGAGAAACATAGAACCATGAATCTTTAAAGTCATTCACACAACACAAATCGCCTCCGCTCACACTACTAGACCCCATTTCATCGCTCTCTTGCATCCTCTTGCCATTCCTTGGACTGGTCAATCGTCCATTACACCTTGAGAAAACGCGCACAAAAGCAGCAACGGTCAAAGTCCACTGTCCACTATGCTCAAAAGCTCAGTTGATAGGAATGCCAAAGGGATCGGCATTCACATTCCTGAGGTGGACAACAAGGAAAGCGCAAAAAGCATAAATTCCTCGCTCAATTGACCTCTAAACACTGCAAAAACACTGTCTACCATCTTTTTGCTGCTCATTATCTGCTCTGACGCAAGCATTCCTCTTTCTCTTCTCACCTTGGCATGCGGCAACAAAAACAGCGCCTTTCCAATCCTTTTCTAATCTATTGTTACGCAATTGCTGCTTTTCTTCATCCTCTAAGCCATTCACATAGGAACTGATCAGCGACATAGCATTGCAAACCAGGAGTGCCACTGCTTCAACTCCTAGCCATTCCCAGCAGGGGGGATTTCTCCGCGCAAGCGCAATCTCGGCCAATGTGAAGATCTCCGATTGGAAGGGCGAAACTCGTTTCACCTGCTCACTATCAGTGCTGCTAGTGTGTTACGCGATTGTCCGTCGCTTCATGGCTGCAGGCGTTGCACAAGAGCTAAATCATTGGAGCCAAAGCTGATTCGGCGAAAGCCTTGGTTACAAAAAACAGAAGAAAAAAACGAAACAAAAAGCATATCCGAGTCTTTCCCTAAATAACATATCGTCGGGAAAACAACGATAGTTTCGATATGAATGTGCATAAACAGATCGAGAAAAGTTCCTTTCCTGGACTCGTGTGTTTTTTTTTGATTCACACTACTCATACCCATTCCAGTGCCGTAGAGACGACCGACCTGGGCAAGGCCACGGGCCTCGCCTCGATGGCGCAGTGGCTGGTCCACTTCGCCCTGCCCATATACGCGTCCCAGCTCGTGCAGCACTGGCACTACACCTACGCCTTCTACACCTCCGCCCTGCTCAGGTCAGTTCGTGATCGATCGATACATAGGAAAATAGAAGTACTGCAAATGGAAAATGAAATATGGAGGCAACGTTTTTGGTAAACAAAAGAACGAATAATCATCGATGCACAGACAGCGTATACTTACTAGTAGAACAAGTGAAGCCGAAAAGTTATGCGTCCTGAACCAACCGAACTAGTGATTGTAATTTTTTTTCCAACGAATCTCTCTCGAATCATCAATACAACAGAGAACCATCATATCTAGAACTCTTGAAGCCCAAAGAGTCTACAAGCGACGCAGCCTGCATCCTACGCAGCCTGCATGCCTTGACTTCGTCTCGTTATGCATTCAATCAAAATTGTACACTTCATCTCCACTTGTGGATGCTCACAAGCATTACTAGCATCTCATAAAAGTGCGAGACACAAATCTCCCTCGTTCCAGTACCGGTACCCTGGTCTACGTCTCGCTCTTCGCCACCAACACCAACAACCGCGCGCAGACCCTCCTGCCCTCCATGACCGCTAATTACTAATTAATTAAGGCTACTAATTAAGCCAATTAGCCCTCCCTGATAGTTCCTAAGTAGTGCCCCCTCCTTGTTTCCCAACTTCCAGGTCCCACCCCACTCCCCAATCATACACGCTCCCGGTACTCTTGTTTTCTCTCGTGCATTTCCCATTTTCTAACTTATTGTTTTCTTCCTAATCTCGGCAATACACATTGCATATCTCCCCTGATTGGTACCAGTATTTGCCACGTTCCCTGATGTGCGATAAAGTCGTTACAATATAATCATGCGGCAAGCAATCACATCCAAGGATAGACTCTCAAGCTACTAATTAACATTAGTTACTAATTAGCATAAATAATAAGCTAATTAACTTAATTAATTAAACTAATTAACGCACCAGCACACAGACAGATGTCGAGTTGCGAGTGAACGGACAGCTTGCGGAACACTTGGAAGACCTGCAAGAGCAGAGTTTGATACATATTTTCTTACGAAAGAATCGCGGAACCAATACTTCGATCCGCGCCACTCGACCGTTTCACTGCGCTATGCAACCTGTTATCGCCTGGCTGCTCTCTTTAATTTATTTCAAAATTTGAATCAGAGGAATATCAGACAATATTACAAAATTTCGAAACGAAAACCACACCACTTTTGTTACTACTTCACTAGAAACGGCATCAACTTCACAAACAGTGTCTCCCCCTCGAACTACAGACACCACAGTTTCTTCCCCAGAGCGGCTAGGCTAGTAGTTAAATCCGGAATATTGACCAGTTTCCCTGAGTGACCCCACATCCGCCCATTACCTGCTATTCTACGACGCATCATTGAACTTAATAATATTTCCTATTGTACCGCGTTTCTCCTCGTGAACTCGCATAAATATATATATAGACCAGTGATGAGCGCTCTCCCCCAACTTTCGCGGGTACACGCGAAATCTTGTACCCGCGAAAGCGCCTCTCCCCGCGGTCTATCACCCGGCGTGTCTAGAGCGCGCTCTCTCGCTAAGACCGCTGTACCCGCGCCGTCGCGGGTACACCCCAACGTTGGGGACATCGCTCCTCACTGATATAGACAAACAGGACTTCAAGTGCACATTATACATCGGCGAACCGAGTAACCGACTGGGGCACAAACTCATTTTCTCATAAAAATTCAAGGAAAAGTAGGATATCTTTCTGCTGATCTGTGTGACCGAATCTCTTACTTCCCTCTACTCTCTCGTCGATGAGAGATGATCAGTGTGACAAACCGAGAGAATCAGACAAATCCCCTCACCCCTATAGCCTCTCTCGTAACCGCTCGATCACAGAGTACTATAGTTCAATCTATCCCAATCCATGGTCAATTCTCTCATATTCACACACTCTCTCGTCTCTCCAACCACCCCAATCCCCTCACCTGAATGGCAAGCTCTCTCGTCGGCACGAGCACGAGCACGCGCGTCGTCGGAGTAGCGCGCGATCTGTTAATTATGTTAATAAATTAATTAAGAAAATTAAGTTAATCAAACAAGTCATTGTCTACTTGTTACATTCGCCTAACCATAGCAAAGGCAATCATTGGTGTTGATTCTAGATACAAGGCGACGAGAAGATTGCTCTAGATCGCCCATCAACTCTTTAGGCAGACCTGGGAAGCGCCGCCTCACATAGTGGGAATTTCAACACTTTCTCTCTCAAACGAACGCGCACTCTCCTTGATTGTCCCGGATAGCTATGATATGAGATAAACTGCAAACAATTTTGTTCTCGACCTGTTCCCAGCCGTATAGTGCGAAATGGAAACGTGGCAAGCCCTTGCGCAAATGAGACTCTCTAAAACAAGTCACCACAATCGGGATCCCTTGCCCTAATTGCCGATTCCTACAGCAGCATACCGTCCCTCTAATTATCGATTTTGCGGACCACCGAGCCCACAACCGTACCTGTGCTGCAGTCGCTCCACTGTCTCTCTTATTCTAATTATCGAATCCGGCAACACTCAATATTGCTTTAGAGTAATCCTACAATCGACTTTCTTACAGTACTCCTATTTATCGATTTCCTCACCTGTGCAGCAGTCTCTCCACGATGGGAATCACTTGCCCAAATTATCGATTCCTACAGAAACGTACCGTACCCCCAATTATCGATATTTGCGTCCTACCGTAGCCCACTACCGTACCTGTGCAGCAGTCGCTCCACGATGGGGATCACCTCTCGATATTGCCATTTACCGACTAAACCCAAGAGCAGACTGTACTTCTAATCATACATGTCCAAGCCGCCGGCTGAACAACCTTTTTGCGCGCAGCCCAACCTAAAATTAGGTTGGGCTGCGCGCACACCATGAACCCGGGTTCATGGTCCAAAATTGCCGGGGCCTTACCCGTCGCGTCTCGAGTGCATCGATCCTAGAAGGGATAGGCTCGGGCGAGCACCATTTGAGGCGCCCTGAGCGGACGCTGGGGTACCCGTCCAGTCACGGCCTTCTAGAATCGGTGCACTCGAGACGCGACGGGTAAGGTCCCCTTGCAATTTTGCGCGCAGCCCAACCTAATTTTAGGTTGGGCTGCGCGCAAAAAAGTCGCTCGCCGCCAGTCCTGGACATGTATGCTTCTAATTATCGATTGCTTCTCTCACAGTCATACCGTAACCCGCTACCGTACCTGTGCAGCAGTCGCTCCACGATGGGGATCACGAACGAGCCGGTCTTGCCCGTTCCGGTGGCCGCGCACGCGCAGATGTCCCTGTAATTAGCGTAGTTTCAAGCGCAGTTTTTTTACTTAAAAGTAATTAGCGTAATTAAATAAATAAAGTAGCTGATTCATCAATAATCTTTTTAATTTTTAATGTCACATGAGGCAGCAGCGTACGCATCGACTATGGACGCCCCACTGTCCACTTGAGGCACCCGTGCAACCAGTAGTCGCCCAATATTGCGAAACGGAAACCGAGGGGATTTGGGTACTCGCAAACAGCAAACAGCGCGAATCAGGACCACAACTGTCAATCTCTCAACAATCTATACCGTAACAAATCAACAGCTACCGTACCTTCCGGCCAGCGCGACGGGGATGGTTCTCGCCTGGATGGGCGTCGGCTCGGTGAAGCCGGCGGCGGAGATCGCCTGCAATGAGGGAAAATTATCAATTGACTCTCTCATTTTACCGCACTCTCTCGCTTTGTCAGATTGGGCTCCACTGAAAGAGGGTGAAAGATAAGTAGAGCTCTCGTTTTTTTTCTTCGTTTCCCATGCTCATCTGAAGGCCATGCGGGTACTTCAATGCTTTCAATGAAATCGGACACGTATTGCTCCACCTCGAGCCCACCAGCCTTTTTCCCCTGGTCGCAGCGCCGATTGCGCTGCTCAGAATTTCGAAGCGAAAACCATGGCTCCAGCAGAAATATGTATAAAAAGCGTCGTTGAGGCAAACCATCTTGCTCAACCTGATCATGCGAAATTTCCATTGAACAGCTACCGTATCCCATCAATCGATATACTCTACCGTGCTTTCAGGGTGGGTACCGTACCATCGTGCTCAATCTGATCTCAGAGAGGTCATGCGAAATAGAGTCCAATTAGCATAATTCATTGTGAGTATAATATTTTTTGTCCTTCCAAAATAGGGGGCGAATTACTCCCCTCCGAGCCAGCTCGCCTATACCCATTTCTCGCAGCGCCGATTGAGCTGCTTGGCACAAACCAATTTCTATACAATATAAACCGTATCCTACCGTCCCCTAGACCCATTTACCTCACCACTACCGTCTCCCATCAATCGATATCCTCTACCGTACCCCCCCCCTCGTACCTTCAGGGTGGGTCTGCTCAGCATCAACTCCTCGAACGTCGCCGGCAGCAGATCGTCCTCGTCCCTTCCCCCTCTCTCTCATGCCGTACCCGCTACCGTACCTTCTCCCTCTACTATAGTACCCTGATTCCCGGCTACCGTACCTTCAGGGTCGGTCTGCTCAGCATCAACTCCTCGAACGTCGCCGGCAGCAGATCGTCCTCGTCCCTGCCCTCCTCCGAGAAGAAGGCCTCCTGCTCGCGCGTGCCCTTGCGCCCCGCCGGCTTCGCCTTTTCGCGCAGACGATCTGACAATTATATAATTAATTGATTTAATTTAATATAAGATTAGTTGTCTTTGTTCTGGATGACGCACTACTGAACAGCAGTTTCACGAATAGAGCAGGAAGGAGCCAGGGTAAATGAAAGAGCTCTGAGCCCCAAGTATTTTCAATTAGAGGAACTACGTTTCTCGCGCAGGCTATCATTACGAACATACCTGTCCACGCCGCCGGCGAGTGACCTTTTTGCACGCTGCCCGACCTTGGACGCTTCGGGCGAGTCGTACCATGACCATGGTCAAAAATGGAGCACAGGCGGCCCACCACAACCCGTCGCGTGTCGAGTGTGGTGTGCCTTTAAGGCATGGCGCTGCCGACCACCTCTGCGCCCCTCTGGGGGACGCGAAGGCTGGCGCAGAGGTGGTCGGCAACGCCATGCCTTGAAGGCACACCACACTCGACACGCGACGGGTTGTGGTGGGCCGCCTGTGCTCCATTTTTGACCATGACCCTAGGGTCATGGTACGACTCGCCCGATGCGTTCAAGGTCGGGCAGCGTGCAAACCTTTGGTCGGGCAGCGTGCAAAAAGGTCGCTCGCCTCCAGCCCTGGACAGGTATGATTACGAACCTAGGTAAGTTGACGGCTTTTCTTTTTTCTATTCGTTAATTCAATTAGTGCAGAACACCAAGCCCATCAGATTCGGGCTCTCTCAATCTTGTTGCTAAAAGAGACAAGTTTTAGTCACGCTTCACCCACACTACAAGGTTTCTTCGGAACCGTCATTATTAATACTGGCCCATTTATCTTGACTAAAAACATTACTCCCGTACAATTGGCGCTCCGTTGTCAGTTAGACGCTTTATTCTGTTCCGGGTGTGCCACTGTTGACGCACCCGAACTCTCGGTGTTTAGCGACGAGTGAATCGTACCTTTGGCGTCGACCTGCAGCTGCTCCAGCTCCTCGTCCACCTCCATCAGCTTCGACTCCTCCGCGTCCTGGCAAGAATATTGATTGGATACAGTTAACTACCGTAATCTCCACAGTATCGATTATTTACAGTAGCCTGCACATTATTCTTCCACGCAATGATAAGTTTTTTATCCGATTGGCTCAGTCAACCAAATCAACTCTGCCAAAATTCTTCGGCGATATTATCTTACCACAACACAGGATTGCCTAGCCACTTTTTCGCAAACACACTAGACCAATCAATACCCCACTCCTACCGTAGCCCAACCAGTCCTCGATCAATCAACCGATATCGTACCTCCTCTCCGTTCTCCTCCCGCAGTCGCTCCCTCTCCGCGGCGATCTTGTCCTCGAGCGTCGATGCCACGGACTTCTTGAGGTACCTGAGGAGCGGATCGATAAGTGATGCTACCGTACGATACAGCATCGCATACTGCTCTTCTAGTACTCGCAATTCGTGTCCAGAACTATCCATTCCAGAAACCACTTGGCCAGTTTTCACAGCGGGAGAATAGTACAGTGTTTCACAAACTACTCAAGTAACAGCGAAATTATTACAACAACGATATCGAGCGCGCAATTGGTCCAGAAACATGCATGTTTGAGCCTCGCCCTTCCAATATTCCCAACTCACTTCCTGACATTCTTCATCTCCACATCCTCCTTCGGGCCCCGTCCAGCTCTACAGTACCCTCTATCGGCTACAGTACCCTCTATCGGCTACAGTACCCTCTACCGGCTACAGTATCCTCCCAATCGATACTCCCACCCAGAATACCGTACTCACTTCCTGACATTCTTCATCTCCACGTCCTCCTTCGGACCTCCACCCAGGTCGAATGAGAAGTCGACGGCAAAGTCCGTGCCCGCCTTCGCGCCCTTGCGCTTCCGCACGCTCAGCGTCTGCAATCGCATGGATTAGGGGTTGATGAAACAGTCGTGTCGCAGGTACATCTGGCTGCTTGAATTGGTTCAATAGTTATCACGCATTTGTGCTTCACAGCCCCTTCAAACTCAGACCAATTGCAGTCAGAGTAATTTGTGAAATCGTTGTTCCAAATTAGCAATAGATTATCACCCTTCTTCTCGTGCCTAATACGAACATTTTCAAAACGGGGTGTGGGTAAGTAAACCCGTTTAATAATAATCCTCTGCGCTATTCCCGTTCCATTCGCACCTCTTGCTCGTCATCCTCCGAGCTGGATTCCTCGTAGACGATCTTCTCGTCCTCAGCGATGGCCTTGGGGTACAGGTTCATCTGGAATCAGAGGATAAGTCGGCTACCGAAACCCCAGTCACACCACGCACCACACCACATCGGTATCTCTCGTCGGCCAATGACCAATCGTTGGGAATCGCACGCAACAGATTACACGAACTGGTTTATCGAAAATGATAACACATAAAGATGAGCAGCTTCTAAATAAAAAATTGGGCGGGAATAGGGAATTGTTTACAGACACGGGCGAACAAAAAAATGGATAGAACCGGGGGAGGGGTGATATTTAACTCCTTTAATTTAAAGGAAATAGCACAGGAACTACGTAAAGCGCTAAATACGAGTAAGTGGGATGAGGGGAGTTGAGGGTGTGAGGGGTCTTCGATAATATTTACTTCGTTAAATTGAAAAGTTGTTTAGCTGTTTTTTTAAAAAGGTACAAAACAAGTGCAACAAAATCCGTTGCAAATTTAGCCTCTAGCAAATATAGAATTAATGAACTTATAAATTGAGCCTGAGGAAACCAAAAAGATGAAGGATTTCGGGAAAGCGCTCACTCATGATCAAATCATAGATACAATAAGTGAGGAGATAAAAAGAGACGAAAGTATAACGGGATTTCATTTGTCTGTTTTGACACCCGTTAGTCCGTTAAATACGGGAGGAAGATCTATTTCTAGCAAGTTAAAGGGTTTCGATAAAAGGAATGAACATAGAATAGAGCCACGGGATAAAAAAGTGAGATCGACAATAGCTTGAGACAATAAAATTAAAGTTATTGAGCAACAATAAATATTAGATAATCCCGCATCGCTTGGGCAGCTGGAGTCTGCAGTGTCCTGTAATTAAATGGCTCAAATTACCGTTCCTCACGGGACCAAGATCAATAGGATATCCACAGTACCGTACCTCACAGGACTTGTATATCATCGTCATCATCAGCCGCGCCAGCCGCGTGTTGCGGGCGCATCGCGAGTGACGCGGCTGCTTGATCCGCGCGCACGAACTGCGTCATGTGGTTGATCATGTTCTGGTAGCGCTTCCGCATGTTCTCCCGTTCCTGCAAATACGAGGTTGATGGACACTAATGAAATATTCGCGTTGATCAAGATCAAAGACAGCAGATTAGCACCTCATAGGAAGCCACAAATTTGGCAGAAATTTGAAGCTCACATCGTCCCAGGGTTTTAGAAAAAATGATCATGGACAAAAATAATTAATGAACTAAACCACTCACCATAGCCTCGTAATCGAAGATGGCCTCGGAGCCTCGCAGGCGCACCTCCGTCGTGCCCTCACCCGCGCACGCGAACCCGACCACGGTGATGCTCTGAAGACATGTGCGGTTAGAAGGATTAATAGAAGGACAGGAACATCAATCCCACAACATATGCTCATGACAATATAAGACGCGAACCCTACCACTCTGAAGTGACGAAGGATTGCTATGCGAGAACGAGTGAAACCAATACTTTTTTGAAATGATAATATTTAATCAATCCAACACACGCTCGGTGAATCCGGCATTTGATGTCCGGCAAATAGGCAACATTAAAAATAGGAAATCACCTCGTTCTTGACGAACTTGTTCACGTAGTTGTTGTGGTTGTCCCGCGCGAAGAACTGGGCTGGAATGATTGAGTTTATTTTATCCACTCAAAAATATTTCTCTCACATGAACAAAAAACGTGATCCTAGTCTACCCCTTGTCGGTTGATAATTGCTTCACAGTTTCCTCATAATCAAGCATCCGTGTTACAATTTGATCTTGCAACCATCTTGCTTCATCGAAACCCATAAGAACTGACCCTTGTCCAGACTGATTATGAAGCGGACTGCGGCCTCCTTGTAGTTGCCGCTGGCGTCGCGTTCGCGGAAATCTGCCGTCGCGAACTCCGAGCGTGTCCATCTATTAATTTGTTAATTAGTTAACTGTTGTGCTAATTAACTAATTAATTAGCTAATTAGTCAAAATAACTCTCACGTCGCGCTGTTCTGCGTGGCTATGTAGAAGAATATGCAGATGCGAGCAGAGCCCTGATAAATAATTAATTAGAAAAATAATAAAATAACAAAATACCTCAGGCCACTCATTCGGCGGCGTGAAGCGAATCTTGCCCGTCAGCTTGCCAGAGTCGTTGAAATCTGAAGCACAAAAACATTTTTGAATTAAACTAACGAAATTGCGGCACCCGCTTCTTTCATGAGTCAGGCTTTCCATATCATTTTCAAGTGCCTACTCTTTCTGCTAAGAGGTGAAATGATTATCACAAAAAATATTTTTAAAATAAGAATAAACACGAATCTCACCGCGATACTCCGAGAAGTTCTCGATCCTCGGCGCGTGTCTGTCTGCAAATCAATACTTTACAATCATTCCATCTCATTCCGTCTCAATCCACCCCGCCAAAATGAGCTTCATTCGCCATTCTTCATCCTGACTCACCTGCTCTCTTCACCGCCTCCAGGGGCAGCTCCGGGTTCGGCCTCTGCGCCGGCCGCTTGCCCTCCCAGTGCGGCACGTCCACCGTGATCTTGCTGCGCGTGACGGACGCCGCCGGCTGCAAGGTCGATAATTAGCGCTTGTTAATATTAATTAACACTGAAATACCAATGATTTGAATTAGATTAGGTAATTAACCAAATAGATAATGGGCCCTTCTTCAGTTCACCGGAAAGGGGTACGCCCTCCATCTCGTTTTATGGTATCAATCAGGTAATCAATAAACAAACCGGCACGACGAAGCCCCTCTCCACATCACGCGCCGCCGGCCGCACGATCGGCTGCGGCGCGTTGCGCGCGTCCCGAATGTCCACCTGAAGGAATTGAGTTTCGAAATATCTATTAAAACGAGCGATGCCCGAGTCGTCGATCAGAAGTGACCATACATCCGTTTTAAAACGAAAATCTTCATGTAAACGGTTGTTCGTTAGGATTTTAAGCCTGATTTGAAACCCCAGGGCTCCACGAGCTCCTCCAAGCCCGTGCAGTTCTCAGTTTCTAGCCCCTCTTGTCAATGCGAGCTGTTATTCCGAGCCAGATATGCAAGAAGTTCCGAAGCTCCAGCCGCATTCTTCTTTCAACCCTGACATCAAATCCTCACCTCCACCTTCAGTGCCTGCAGCATGACGCTGTAGGCGCGCGTGTGCTCCTTCTGAGTGGTCTGCAAATTAATTAAATTGACTAATTAACAAATCTACCAATCAAAATAATTAATTAGGATAATCACCGACTATTTGAACGACCTCTAATAAATTATACTAATTAACAAATTCACCAATTAAGTTAACTAATTAGACTAATCACCGGCGATATGAACGGCCGCGAGAACACGCCCATGATGTAGTCGTGGAGGCGCGCCAGGGTGGGGTCCGTGTCGGGCGAGCGCGCGGGAGGCGGACGCTGCGGCGGCAGCGGCGGCGCCAGCATCGGGTGCACCTGCCAATTGGCTAATTAGTCATTTCTCAATTAGCAGGGAACCAATTAGCACTAAAACAATGCAACATTTGCTATAGGGTTATAGAGAGCGTGTTTGGTAGGTCCTAATCACACCTGCGCTATCGGCATCGGCTGCAGCAGCTGTCCGTTGCGAGCCTGCTGCAGCTGCATCTGCTGTTGGTGCTGGCGGGCCGGGTGGCCGCCGGCGGCTTGCTGCAACGGGCTTGCTCATTGATCTCTCATCGAGCACTACTTCTCAAGGACATGATGAAACTTCAACCACTTCTCTCCACTCACCGTATGCGGTCTCTTCCTGCTCTGCTGCAGCTGCTGCTGCGAGGGACTCGCTGCAGCTCGTGCGGCCACTGCAGCCTGCTGCGACGGCGCCACCACTGCCACCGCGGGCTGCGGAGCCGCCTGGCTCGTCGATGCCTGGAGCGATTCTCATTAGAATTGAAGAAAAACAAAAAAAGAACTAATAATAACAACAACAATACCCTCTGCTGCTGCTGCGGCACCATCTGCTGCAGGCGCTGCAGGTTCTGCTGTGCGGTCGCACCCAGCTGCGCGGCACCGGGCTGCAAGTGGCATACTGAGAACAAATTTCACCATTCATCCTCAGGTTTCGCAGGCAACTCAAAAGCTGATTGATTCACAACATTACCAATTTCTATAAGGCTCCACACTAAGAAAAAAAAACAGAATAAAAAGTTCTTAAAATAATTATTTTAAACAATAACCATATTCGCGGGCGCTCCCGTCCTGAGGCTCGAGGTGGGTGGCTGCTGGTAGGGGCCGGGAGGGGCCTAGGGGAGGCAATTTGCTCAATTCAATGGCCTAATGACCATCACTTTTAGACCCAAAAACCAAATTCGTTGTGACCGAGAACGCAATTCATAAGACACTCACCACGGGCAGGGGTTGCGGCATGAGGTTAGGCTGGGGCGGCTGCGGCACTCTCGCTGCAGCTGCAGCCGATGCAGCAGCCGGAGCCTGATGTCGATTCGGGAGCTGCAAAAGGCATTCACGACAGACAGAGAATCTTTTTTTTTTTCGAAAATAGTTTTTATTGAAAAGATGGATGACCGAGCATTGTCACATGCTAGCCTACCCTACTTTTGGCGTGAGTGTGAAACCCGATAGAGCAAAGGCAAGTTTTCACATATTTATCGCATTTTCCCATATCAAACGCTCCAATTATCATCACTGCCCGAATGCACTCTTTTTTTGCCTGAACTTGGAAACCCAATTCCGCCAACGTCTCGATTGATCCCCACAGAACAATTTTATCGACAATTTGAACCCCTAACCGATCCCCCCTTATTCCACTCACAGTTCTCTGTGGTGGCAGCACTCTGTTCGGTCGGCCACCGCCGCTGCTCTTTCTGAACACGCGCTGCATCTGTTGTTGCTGCGGCGACGGCACAGCCCTGCTCGTGCTCGGCATGCTGTGATTAATTAATTAGTTAATTAAACATAAATCAATGACACGAGCTTTTAACATCTCGTTTCAAGACGTCGCGAGTGTACTAAACTGGAGCAATAGATTTTCCACACAATCCGGAATATCGCTAGTCGGCTCTGCGTTTCTCACCTCATTCTTCTCGCTTCCGCCGCAGCATTTGCAGCCCGCTGCCTGTCCGCCATATCCTTGATCTGCTGCAGCCGCACGGATGCAGGCACCGCAGCAGCTTGTGCAGCAAGCGACATCCCGGGGAGCGAGAGCGGCTGGGGCTTCACGGTCCTGGAGGATTGGCAAAATAGATTTTTACTTCAATAGTTCCGCAACAGAGCTTGCGAATCAGACAGTTTTTATAAAACATAAATTGAGTGAAGCATACCTTATATCGAGCTGCCCAGCCAGTTTGTTAATGTCATCGCGGAGCTCCTGCAAATTGTTCAATCAGCGATGAAACCGAAATATAGGCTTGGAAATTCGTGCAAATTAACTGCTCTATTTATTAATTAATTAATTAAATAAAGATAAGCACACTCACCTCGACCCTCCTCGAGAGCTCCTTCTGCTCTTCACCGATCTTGGCGATACGGCTGAAATCGCTGGAGATTTGCGCGGGTGCCACCACCCGTCGTAATAGATACAATATCAATGCAAGTTGAAACACTAGAACACTAAAACTCTACTCACTACATTACTCGACATACGGAAATTAAATTCGCTGAGTAAAAAAGTAAGATAAGTGATTCACAGCGACTTGAAACAAACTATCGCTACGTTAATCAAGCACTACTTCACGGAAAATATAGTTGACTAATTAAGCTAATTAGCAAATTATTAATTAGGCCAAAGTGCGCACCGACGCTGCTCGTCCGAAATGTTGATCATCCTCTGCTCTCTCTTCTCGATCTTTTCCTTGGCCTGCTCGAATTTCAGCGTTTGACGCTCCCTCTCGTGACGGAATAACTGAATTAGCATACTTAGATATTTAAATATTATATTTGAGCTACTGATGATTGTTTGTGTGATTTTAAACGATAACATTCGAACTTCATGCTCCATTACACCGAAATATGTGTTAAACGTGCAAACAAACTGACAGATCGGATGAATCCATTGTTGCGAATGTCGAGAGCAGTCATAGCAGGCACAGGCTGCGAGTTGACGTCCTCGTAGGTTTCTGAAACATCAAATCTATGTTTAATATCAACTTTAAATTGAATTTACCTAAAACAAAAGTGAAATAGACTCACCATCAGCACCCGTCGGAACAGGCTCATCCTGTGCTGGCTCGTCCTGGATCGATCCCTGGGGATTTAAATATTTAAATAAAATAATAAAATGATATTATTTACCTCCCTCCTCTCCTCGGAAGACGCTGCTCCGTTACTTTCGCTGTCCTGTAAAAGGACGCCTTATTCGAGGAGAAGAAGGGGCAAACAAATATAATAAAATAATTTAAAAAGAGAAATATCTTACGTCATTCATCAGTTCGTCCTCGTCAACTGCTGCTTGTGCATCGCCGCTGGTTGCAGCAGCTGCAGCAGGCTCGACCGGTGCGGCTGGCGCAGCATCTTCGGGCAGCGCAGCCTCTTCAGCTGGCGCAGCAGCCGCGGTCGTCAATGGATTGTCGTTGAGGAGCGCGTCCTCTTCTTCCTGGGAGAACGTTCGGACGACGGGCGGCTCCCCGTCGACCTCACCAAGCAGCTCTGCTTCGTCCATGAGGAACCAACAGCTGGAAAGGCGATTTTTGATAAGATAAAGACGTCAAAACAACAGCACAAACAGTTTGAAACAATGTTTGAAACAAAGAAAAAACGCTAAAACTTGATTGTTGTGGATTACGGTGAACGAACACACGCCAGTGCTATTGGAAACTGATTTTCTAAACATATTTTCTGGTTTTCTATTTTATTTCTATAACGGGAACGCATAATTTCAATTCCCCAAATCAAAAGATGATACTGAAATTCTAATCAAATAAAATTTGACTGAAATATTTGAAATTTTAATTTTTGAGTACGCGTGTATTGATGTTGACGGTCTACGAGTAAGATTTGAAATTAACCGCATGAAGTACGGTATCTTTCTAGACGCAAAATTGATTTAGTTTTTACTAGTAGTAGCAGTAAAACAGTTCAAACATTATTGGGAAGTTTACTAATTCAAATACGATAAAGATCGGAAGTGATGAGCATGCGCGTTTTAAAACGTTCTCGGGGGTAATCTATTTTACTCACAATCACTTGCAGTGTGCGTCTTAAGGTTGCACAAATAGTCATCATCATGTCGAGACTATTTATTTATTGCTTTGCGTATTGAATTACACAAGTATACGAATTCGTCAACAGGAGAAAAGATCACGGCGGTTGAAAAGCAGGACAACGTTTATTTTCGTGTTATATGTATTCAGTTTGCGATTAACCAATTGAATTTTATTGGATTTCGTGCCGAGAGAAAATAACTGACGAAAATTTTCAAAACTGGAGTGGCAAAACTGAGTCTTAGGTACCGTACTTGCCGACTCCCCCTTATTCGCCCAGTGATCGGATGCTTCCGATTTTGAGACTCAGACCGGAAACTCCGATCCGGTCTAAACAGTCTAGGTATCATTATGAGCTAACTCACAGTCAATGCACTTCTGAACTCTCTGATATTCAGACGCTTTAAATCAAGAATAGAACAAACGGCCAATGTCAAGACCAAGCGGAATTGTGCCCACTAAGGCTGACCCGAAGTGCCGTTTTCGCCACTCTGCACCATACGACAGCGGTTTGGAAAACCGGCCTTGGTAGTCTATTATATCGAGAATAAAAAGAAGGACGAGAGCACAGTTCGTTTGAGTTACAACAACAATTGGAACTTCGACATCGCACGTATGAGGAGTTTCCTTCCTTCTCCAAATTCTGACCCTCCTCCCGAGCTGTCCAAAACTGTGCTAGTTAAGGTTCACTTTCTCCTTTTTTATTCTCGTGTTTGCTGAATTTGCGGAAATCCTCGGATTCCTAGCAGGATTTTCCGCGGATTTTCTTTCTTCTGAAAATGAATTATTTGACATCTTTAAAATAGGTTCAACCTCGTTCACGTTCAACCAGTGATCCCGTGCCATCCAAATCTCTGTCTATTCTCGTTCAGTTTCACTTTCTCATCATTTATTCTTATGAAGATGTGTCAGCCGTTCCAAACAGAATCCTTTTTTATTGCTGAATGAATGAAATATTCACAACCACGTTCATGATCATCCCCTATTCACGTCTCAGTCCAAATCTCGTTCGTTCAGTTTAACTTTCTCACTATTCATTTCATGTAGAAAGTTCATGCGTTTATTCATCTTCATCGGAAGCGGAAAGCATTCGAAACTGAGCAACTCATATCGAAATGCGCTCAACTTCGTTCGAGATCATTCACTCCTGCTATGTCCAAATCACACTTTCCTCGTACAGGTTTACTTTCTAATCATTCATTCTCATGTAGAAATTTTATGAAATCGTGGATCCGCACAGTTCAAGTCGCGTTCAAGATCATTCAACCCCTGTTCCCCTTGCTTTCTAAATCTGTTCTCGTTCAGTTTCACTTTCGCCCCTTACCGGTTCGTCCTTTTGACCAGTCTCGGAGAGTGGGGGGAGGAAGAAGATGGAGAAGGGAGTGGAGAGAGGGAGGAAGATGAGCGACATCACTGTGGCTCGACCTGGTGGGGTTAGCTGCTGTTACTCTTATTCGTCTATCACCTCCAGCAGATTATGGCAGTTGCTTAGGAAAAGTCCTGCGTGTTTGTGTTCGAATCCCCTTCGTGTTTGATTCGGATTAATACAGGGCGAATATCAGCACATCTATTGATCTTTGATCTTCCTGTCACATATTTGAGTAGCAGTGTGCCTTGGTACTGCATTTATCCTGCATTTATTGTTAGTACACGTTGGTCTTTAGCATTTCACTCAACAGTCTCAATTCGAAAGAATCGATGGTGGCAATGCGTTCACTGTACGACGTTTCATCGCACCAATCATGATCTTTGATCTTCCTTAGCATACGTAGCAGGATGATTTGCATGAAACATGATTATAGATTTTTTTTCAGTTCCATTCGCCAAGTATATAAGTTGAAATTACTTGTGAACACTTCTCACTTCATAATTGCATTTACTCTGAAACTTCAATTTCACCGCACTCAACAATTCCTATGCATCCCAATCGATCCCCCACTTCTCCTCCCTTCCCTTCCCTTTCGATTCTTTTCCTTCGTTTCTAATCGCTTCACTCTTCTTTCCCCCTCCTTTCCTCTCCCCTTTTATGTCTGTTTTGCTCGTCTCTCCACAGTATTCCGCCGTCCAATCGGAATGCAGAGAGAGGAGAGGAGGGAGGAATGATTGGTGGGGGAGGAAAAGCTTCCCCCACTGGCGGCGCTGCTCTTTGATCTTAAAGATTTCTGTAAAAAAATGTGAAATTTTACGTGGTCACAAGGCAAGAGTGCAACACGCTAGATGCATTGCGATAAGGAGAATCGATTTTCGGAGTCCTCCATTTCGATACACTCTGTAGTTTCACTTTCATCGGCTCATGGAACTCTAAGATGCAAGATTCTTAAAAATTGTACGGAAGCGCACTCATTTCGAAAGAGCACTTCAAAACGAACCCCTCCAGGCTCTCTGATTATGCAAACCATCGCAACATCCTTCTCCTTGGATCATCACCCCCACTCAATCTCTCTTTGTGCTGTGCCCCTTCTTCTACTGTTCTGCCCATTTCACATGTTCTCTCGCCTATCAGACAGAGTGAGAGACCATGGGAAAAGAAGAGACCCTTCCCAGGAGTGGATCAAAGGGGATCCATGATCCATCGGCCCATTCAATGCAATGCAAGACACAATCGAGCACTCACACACACATTCTACAAGGTCTCTACATCTCTCGCAAGGGGTAAACAGCCTGAGGGTTGGATGAAGAGATGAGTCAGTAAATTCGAGGATTTCGAAAACTTTTGGTGATTACGAAACAGGAGAACATCAGAAAACGACTGTCAAACAATCGAAACCATTGATGAAATGACTGTGAAGCACATTCGAAAAGTTCCAGTTCATCAGTTCTTGCAGAAATCACGCTGAGCGAAGTTCAACCTGAAAGATCGACCCCGAACACTAACAGACGATACGAGATTATGGAAAGTACAACAAATCATTCTTCTTCACATCCGGAAGTATTCTTTCATCTATCGATCACATTGCAACCTTTTACTTGAACTTTTATTCTTTTTTTTCCTCTCCGTAAGTTCGGTTGATGCTCTTCGTTCGATCAAACTTTACACTGAAACTTCAACTTTCTTTTTTCCACTCCAGGAAGTATGTCCCTCTGCCCTCGATCCCTTCTGCCCTCTTCCCCCATCGTCAGCTCCTTTTTCTTCTTCTCCCCTTCGTCCCCTTCTCTTCCCCATCGGCACCAAACAAACTGAACTCCTTCTGCCCCTCCATTCAGCTCCCCCCTCTCTCTTTCTCCAAACTCGGGGACTAATTCTCCCTGTGGCGCCCTCGAGAGAGAGGAGAAAAGCGCGCAGTGATCGGGTAAACATTGTGCGCCGATCGGCATGATAAAGTAATGAACGAAAGTAATGAACGGGAGATTTTCAGTGCAGGGTACATGCATACGAGGAGAGCCCCTGTAATAACAATCGGATACAGTTGCATCCTTCAGACACTGTTGTCTCTCATTATCCTCCCTCGCCTCACACACCTCTCTGAATAGGTGTAACCTTGCGCGCCGCGCTCTACTCTTGTAGGGAGCGAACACTTTGCGATGACCTTCAAACGCGATTTCGCATCTCCCTCCCCATCCCTTCTCCATCGCTCAATAGATAATTCCACCCTTTCCCCCATTCTCTCTTCGCAACAATCCCTTGTGCCTCTGACTCGCTCCAATTCCCATCATCATTCGGCTCGTCTGACCGGCGAAAGATCGGGCAAAAGGGGATAGTTTATGCCGTTTTCGATCTGCTATACCTCTCCTTTTTGTTCCGACCGGCGAGAGAGCACGCGAAAGGAGGAGAGTCAGCTCATGCAATCTCCCTGACCATCACAGGGATTATAGGGGAGTTGGACGAAAACGAAATCGGCTCATCAATTGCTTGCGGCATTGTGCTTACTCATGGCACGAGTGCCTAAGACAATGGCTGGTTTTTCGGTGACTCATGATTGATCCTTGATCTCCCGAACCAATTTGTATTAGTCACTCCCGGATCTTCTATCTTTTCTTCTCATGAGGACCCTCTACGAAAGTCGAGCAATGCAATGCAAAAGAAAAGAAATGAATGGGGGAGAAAGGGGAAGAATGGGAGGGAGAGGGAGGAGATGCATCATAAAGCTACCGTACTACTTGAGGGGAGGAGAAGGAAGAAAAGCGAAGTCGGTGCACCCCCGAAAACAATAAAGTGTGCTAATTACATGTCGGAGAATTCTCGTATTGTAGTACGATTTACTATCGGTACAAGAAGATCATTAGACGATGATGAATGGCTTTATTATCCTCTCGTTTCAATCATTATCCTGAAATGAGGGCATGTATTTCCCTCGAATCAGAGAGGAGATCCCATATCAAGAAGGAGTAGAGCGAAATGGAACATCAGAGCAAATAGAGAAGGGATCATACACCGCAAAAAGAGCCTCAGATCCCATTTCGAGAAAGTGGGGAAGGAAAAGGGACGAAAGTGGACCCAAACTTGGAAATTACTGGAGCGGACGGTAAATTACTCTGCGCAAAGTCAGCTGAGAGCGGGGTCCCTAATTTGGAGCATTGCATCCTCTTTGCGTGAAAGGGAAATCGCTGGGAAGTGGAGCTTTCGCAAAACGGTAGGGCTTTGTGGAGCGAAATGCCAGTGAGTTGAGCTGGGGAAGACAAAGAAAGTTGGAGGTTTTCGCTTCCAGACAAGCAAAGCAATGGGAAGATCAAGAGATCCGCAGGTCAAACAAGGCGATAGACTGGAGAAGAAGATGGCGGATGGGAGGTCAGTGGGATCGGAAGGAGAGTCTACAGTCGAGGTTCTAGGTTATAATCAATTGGTGCAATAATCAATTCACTATTCACTGCATTCCTAATTCATCTCATAGATTGATTGAAACTCATCATTTTTCTACATCACTATTGAATGTCGAAATATTTCCGATTCACACGCATCATTCATCGAACGATCATAGAAGACGAAGATGGCATGTCAACCACTAGTAGAGATCACGAGACAAATCGAAATAGACAAATCACGAGTGCCGATGATGAAAAGAGCAAAGTTTTGAGTGATTTCACGTGCATAGGCAACGATAATTGCTCCGGAAACGGCAATTGAAGACTTTCGAGATCGGCATCAATGCTTTTTTCGAAATAATGGGATTTTCCAAACCGATGAGCCTCGAGGCGCAACCGAGCAACAATCAGCGCATAATTTATGCACGATCAACGCAGAGTGATTGCTCAACACCACGCACATGCATTCCCGTACATTTTTCGCGCTAGAAACGTCGCATTTTGGTTACGAGAACCAACAAAAGCGGGGTGCTACCACTTTCTCTACGTTCGACTAGATTTTTACTCAGAAAAGGCTCATTCAAGCTAGGAAAAGCGAGCAAAGTCTGGAAATAAAGCAACTAAACAGGACAATATTTCGGCAGCAGTGCCTTCACAAGGCGGGTTGTCTGCCGACTGCCTCTTCCCACTCCTCCTCTTCTCTCTTCATCACTATTAGAACTGGTTGCGACTTGCCCTCTCTCCCGCCTGTGTTGCATCGCGAGGAGCGCCCCCACGTGGGAACCGGAACCTGCCAGTGCCCATCTCGGGGACCCCATGGACCGGTCCCCCGGGGTCATCCTGAGGTCCCCAGGGTTCGCACGGATCAGGGCCGAGGGGCGTTGCTTCGTTGCTTCATCACTCGTTCAGCGAGTGACCACATGATGAAATGCCGTTTGTACTGTAAGCTTTCTGCGTCAAATTGCTTCCTTTTTCGAGGGATTAAAAAAAAGATGAAAGTGAGGGCTGCTCCTCATCCAATCATGACCCCTCGCGTTCCCTCGCACATGCAATTTCCATTCCCCCCATACTTTCCTCTTCGCTCCTCTCGAGCAATCACCACAAAAGTGGGCGTGGCTTCGGTGCTGAATTCCCCTGAAGAGAGAGCGGCGGCGAGAGAGGAGGGGAGAGAACACTTTACCATCTCCTCTCTCCCTCTCGCTCGACAACCGGTTGTCACAGCTCCCTCTCCCTATTCTCGGAGAGAGAAGGGATCCTCGCGCACGCACCGAGCACAATTTCCATTGCGCCCTGAGGGTGGGGAAGCGGAGGAGGCTCCGCCCCCTCCGACCCTCCCCCCTCCTGCCCCGCTCCCCCGCTCCACACTGGTTTTTCGAGTTTGGGAAGCACCGCCGGCGGCTGCTTTCGCTCTCCATCGCTCCTCCAGAGAGATCCTCGCAGGGCTCCGCCCCCCATTTCCCTTTCTCCCTCTTCTCTGACCTCTCTCGCTTGCTCTCCTCTCCGCCCACCCTCTCTCGCCCATTGCCCCGGGGCTCCTCGCTCCCCCATTCGCTCGCAGACCGGTCCGGGCCCTGGTCAAACGCGCCCCGAGGTGGTGGCTGCCCGAGCGGCCCCCGGCCTCGGGTCGCGAACCCTCCCAGCCTGTTTTGCACCTGCTCCCCTTACCAGATACAGTGACCGGTTGCCATCGCCACTCCCGCAAATAAACCTGTCCCTGTGCCAACTTGATCATCATTAACCCGCCGTGTTGCCTTTTTGGAACCTGATTTTACTGACCCGGTCGCGCGCCGCTCTTTACTCGGTGACCTCCCACGTGTGCGATGATCCGGTTTACGCCGGAAAAATACAATTTCACGTTCCGCCGATTACAGGAACGCTACAGCTGCAGCAGACTTACGCTCGTTAGCGACGATAGGCTAGAGTGTGTGTGGCAGAGCGATGTCGCAGTATGAGTCCGTGATCAAGACTGCGCCGCCGGTCCGCCAGCTGGACTTCCCGAAGACGGAGCCCCTCGAGCTCGCGCCCCTGACTCAGGTTCAGGTGATACCTTCGCGGGTTACGGTAGGGTACGGTAGGGTACGGTAGAGCTAGGGTTACGGTAGTGTACCTTGCCCCCATCCTCATTCAATCCCATTCCATCTCCCCTGACAATTTGACATGTTTTGCCCCTACAGCCACCACTTTGAATCCCCATCTCTCCTCCATCTCAAAACGATAGCGAAAGTACCGCGGGCGGCGGAGAGAGATGCATGCGAACACGATAACAACACGGGGAATCGATCGATATCGGGGCTACCGTATACCTTTTCTTTGCAGGACATAACCTCGAAGATGGCTGACTTCAACCAGCCGTACGGTCGATACTCGGACTATAGTAACACGTATCTGATCAATCAGCAACCGACTGCGATCGTGTCCGGGATCCCCAACATTCAGTACTACCACAATATTGATGTAAGTAGCGAGAAGTTTTTCGATTTGCCATTACATTTCCGTGTAAAAGATTTCTGGTTCATCTTGATTCGTTGCCTTTCTCAGAGCGTCAGTATACGAAATATTTACGGTTGTTAGGAGCCTTTTTTCAACGGTTGTTAGGAGCATCTGACATTTTTAGATTCTCATCGCATAGGGCAAAATCTCCCTTGCTCCCCACGTCACATACGAAAACAGTCCCTTCTGCCTTACTCACCTCTGCCCATCTCCACCCGATCGATTGACCATTTCATCCTACTCTCCCCTCATTTCCAATCGCCGTCTACCTCCTCCCTGATTCGCGTACTGTTTCTCGTCTCTCTCGTGCCTATTTTGCCTGTCCGTGTCCTTCTCCTTCGTCCATCAATCTATCTCCCCCTCACTCTGCCTATTTTGGCATCCTTTCGTCTTCATCATCATCATTCTCTGCGATAGTCCAATTGTGATTTTGTCTGGGAGAATTCGTCATTCATTAGTTGATTCAACAAATGCGCGAAGATATGTTTGAGGTGAGGTATCCAATCGCATAGCTTTGACGCTTTTGCTATCCCTAATGATCTTACGTCAAATATAGGTATGCACAAGTGAAGAGCTCGATTTAGGTTCAAAATAAGGGTCGGGAGCTTCAGAACTGTTGTAATCTCCCCTCAGTTGCAGGAGTCCCCGAATCTCGATCAGTTCCTACACCACTACGTCTTGCCCGGCCAACACCAGGTGAGCATCTTTATTCCGATCACATGCCTCCAACAGATCGAGCAACCTAGCTTAGTGTCTTCATGTTCTTCTGTGATGATCAAGTCTTCGTTCACAAGCATATTTCTGCCATTTTCTCATGTTGAATCACCGTGACAGAACTTGGGCTTTGTCTGGACCCGGAACTAAAACCGGGAAATAACATGCTCAAATTCAGCAGGACGCCTCCCTCTGGCAGAATGCGTACGGCGATGCGGCCGTCGGCGGGTACACAACGCCATCGCAGGTACTATCCATCCAATTCTTGAGACTTTGTCGCCATTCAGTATGCTTAGTCCGTATAATGCTAACCTTTTTGTACTGTTAGTTCTAGTTGCTTCTCTTGCCGATTTCAAAGGCCCTACTGGACCCAGAAAATAGGAAATTACGCCACCACTCTCAGGCCTCCGCCGCGTCCGCTCCTCGCGCCTACGATGCCGAGGTTCGAGGCTCGTCCATCCTCTACAAGTCCTCCGTCGACATGCCCAGTCCGGTAAGTGTGATTTTCGAAATACTCTCTCCATTTCGCACACTCTCTCGCCTGTCTGAGTGCTGATAGAGCATGACTGAAGAGAGGAAAGAGTGCATGATATGGAGAGATGCCCATGTCAGGTGAGCAGCTACCTCCAGTCCGCATGCTCCATTGCCGAATCGGGGGAAGTGAGTGTGTAGGATGATGCAGTAGGAAAACTTTAGATCCACTTTCGCATCCTCTCAAGTTGAACAAGAAGAAGTTTAGAGGAAGTTACAGAGCGGTGTAGTAGTGATCCGGCACAAACCGTGGTCGAGATTGTGAATGAACATAGAATGAGTCCGTCCCCTTCCAGGTTGACTCTGGCATCGGCGCCGAACTCTCCATGATCACGCCGAAACAGGAGGATTTCTTCGGAGACTGCTCGTTGGAACGACCCGAAAGGACGCTATCCCATCGAGACTCGCCCGTAATCATCCCCAAACTGTGAGTGAATCGAGTATCTTCATCTTCCGTACGCAGAAATGAGTTTTTTATGCATTCAACGTGAACAAGATTAGTGCGTTCGAATCCACACTGATTTCAAAGAGTTGTGAAGCAGATCTGAAACACACCCTTCCAGCCACAACACTCATGGCTTTCAATACGTGCTCGAAGCGCCAATTTCCACCTCAATTCGGAAAGAAGACGATCGCATGACCTACGTGAATAAGGTACGGTATCCTTTAGCATTAGTCTTACGCCTAAAATCTCCTAAGTCATCATTAGCCATCCTTAGGTTAGGGCGTAGTCACGCTTCGTCACCTTTCTCTTTTCCCCTTCTTTTCGATCAATGCACTTTTTTCGCTCCTCGCATGAAGGGAGAAAAGTGGGGAGAATAGGACGATTTGTTGCACTTTCGATCCAATTTACCGAGTACTTTCCAGGGCCAATTCTACACTGTGACGCTGGACTACATTCCGGAACCCGGAAAGCCACTGAAGTCGCATAATGGACTCGTTAAGGTTCGAAACTCCTCTTTTTAAACTGCAGTACCGATTTGGTCTACGATCGGTGGATAAGCTTAGA
>LS517587.1:805380-823897 GCA_900490845.1 Pristionchus japonicus | reverse complement strand
CTCATCATCATCATTATAATTACAATAACAATGTAATGGGGACAGCGCGGAGACATTTCGATGGAGTACGATTACGACGTTTCCGAAAAGTCGGCGTCGCGGAACCCTGTACATACTGCACTATACCATTTGCCGGCTCCTGCGGTAATAGCTTGACGGATGGCAGAGGGAAATTAGCTGTTTTTCTGCCCGGGCTGACGCGCGATGATTGACGGGGCGGTGAGAGAGTGTGTGAAAGTGAGAGAGCGCCGATACTCAGCTACCGTACCCCTCTCTTTCTCTGGCAGTTTCGGCCGACGACCGGCAAAAAGCCACTGTGCTATACTACTCTTGAAAGTGCGGGAGAAAGAGGAAATGGGTTCTAATGAGTGAATCGATTCGAAACGCGATCTCTCACAACCAAAGGATGAAAGAGTAGTTTTTGGGGGAAATATGAGGAAGAAATCATCCATTGAGGTTTCATTTCCCTTGTCAAGAAACCCTGTAACATATCCGAGAGTTCAAAATCGGTGATTGAACTTTTCGATCGATCGATCTCCCTGCCGATCGCATGCTCTTCTGTTCATTTGTCAAGAGATGGCGGAGACGGCTCGAGACTCTCCTCATTTCACACACTCTCTCATTCTCTCGGACCCATCGAGACAATGCGTTTCGGGAGGTCCATCGCTCTCCTCCGCGGGGTCTAAAATAGGGGTGGCGATCGGCTATTTGCTGAGCGCGCCGTCCACACTGTAGAGGAGAGAGCAAACGAAGGGACTCCTGGAGGTGCTCTCTCATTTTTGCGTTGTCTCTCGCCTACCAGACAGCTCTAGAGCACAGAAAGACAGCGAGAGTGGTGCTCCAGGGGAATTGAATCGATGCTGAGAAGAAGGAGAAGAAGAAGAACAGAGGAGGGGAGCTCCCCTTCCACAGTGCATGATCTGTTGAGAAGAGGGAGCAATGAACTGAGATGAGGGATCGAAAGATGGTTGATTCTATATTTTGGAAATGATGAAGCTGTTGAGAGAGGCAATGAACTGATGGATAAACAGTGCATTCGGATCTGTTTCACAGAATATTGATTAGAAAGATTCGAATATCACTTTAGTTCATGAGCTTCTCACTAGGGGTTACTATGATGAGTCTCGATAGTGGTTCTTTTACAGCTATCACAGTCGTAGTCTGCACCATTTGAGTGATCTTAGCTGGATGTCTCAATCAAAGATATCTGCTGCTTGCTGGCAGTTGATAATGCAATGTCCAGAGTCAGATTTCACGCCTTGTGAGTTATCAAAGGCTACAATCATGAGATCGTCCTCACAAAGGGCTATTACCTCCTATCCCTTTCATTCTCACGGTTGTTGTGACACCATCTGGTCTCAATATCGGACTGAAACTGAACCTTTTGAGCTCATTCAGCTCACGAGATCAGCCGCACAAAGGGCTATTACCTGGTGGGATCACACGGTTGTTGTGACACCTTGTCCACTCTCCCTTTCCATATCCGTGATCCTCCTGCTGGCACCTCCTCGCACGAGGAGAGTTTCACTTTCCTGATCATCCCAGGATAGGACTCTCTCCATTCCGCGTGCTCTCTCGCCTTGTCTGATCGATCAGATAGCGAGATACCCTGAGGGGATACCCTTGTTGTTGCGTGCACTCTAGTGCGCCTTATCTCTAAAGATGGATGTATCCCAGTGCATCACTCAACTCATGGTGACAGCTCTTGAGGGGGCTAATTATGGGGACTGAAGAAATTTTCTATTGGTATTTGTATGCAATCGATCGACAAGCGGAGAATGATTGTTCATTCGTGCTTGAGCTTGAGATGAAGAAGCAGTGAAACTCAAGCGAAATTCGGAGTGCCAACAACATCGAAACAGTAGAATCTGAGAAAATAATGAAAGATGAGAACAACAACAACATAACAATCACAAGGCAAAACAACAACAATCAACATTCCAGAGTCAGATGCTGGTTGTCTTTCGGGAGGACAAAACGTACGAGGAAGAGATCAAGACGTGGAAATGCTGGCATAGCAGACAGCATTCCGCCAAGCAGAGGATATTGGAAGTGGATGCGAAGAATAGCAGTGGTGAGTTATTTAGTAATTAGCACTTGGGCTAATTAAGCGCCCTAATTATACAAAAGCTTTGGATTGTTCATCAGTAACTCGACAACAAAGCTGCGTTGTTGATTGTGTTGGGAAGTGCGCGTGGTATCGTTGAATCTTTCGCCTGATTTCTCACATTCCATTCCGATCGCACTTGTTGATTGCTTCCATTTTGATGCTATCATCTATCCTCTCTGCTCTTCTACTGTCTTACAGTAAGAATTCGTCTCTGAATCACCCTTTTCCTCATGACTCACCACTAGGAAGTTACTCTGGCATTTGTCCCCGGAAGAACGGATATGTTTCACTCATTCTATGATGGACTAACTCAGGGTTCATGGACGGATAGATGGAGGTTAGACACTCTTCTGGGGAACCAGAGAAGTACCCATGACTCACCACTAGGAAGTGTCTCTACTGTTCCACTTCCTTGTCTTCATCTCCTTCTTCAACCATTTTTTGCTCCCTCGCTCGCTCCTGCCAGTCAACCATTGTTGACCTACCGCATTTCTTTCTCTGTCTCTCACTTCTCCATTATCTCTCGCTCAGTAGACACAGCGCTCCTTCTTTCTCTCTTCGATGTCTGAACTTCTGCAATCAACCCCATCTCCCCGCTTCTTTTCGTCCATTTTCTCACATCACCCGATCTGTTTGACGAGACCGCTATTGTCTTGGGGATGAGGGCTCTTCTTTCTCTTCTAGGCTAGAGAGACGAGAGACTATGGGAAATGGAGAGAGCACCTCGGAAAATGGGCACTTTCCTGAAGGAAAGATGGTCGCTTGGACTCTCCTCGTTTCCCACACTATCTCGTCCCAGTTGAATCACACACCGTTTCATCATTGTTCCAATGCGAAATCGGGACGCACACACACAATCAGAGCCGCTCTCTGGAACGAACTGAGCTCCTTGGACATCATGATGCGTTTTCGGTCAGACAGGGCGAGAGAGCGGGGTAATGGAGAGAGTCAGATAATCCCCCGTTCCCTCCATCACTCTAAATCGCCCCCGGCGGCGGCAGTAACAGGAACAGAGAGCACTAACTACACGGGAGGTTTACGATGTTGTCGGGGGTATCTCGAAACGATTAGGGTACGGGGGGGGGGTCGAGAGAAGCTATGGAAAATCAGTTAACGATCGAGCAGTACAGTAATCTAGAGTACGGTGTCAATTATCAATCGATTCCAGGTCTCGCTCATGGCACGCAAATCGAGGAGGTCGGCCACAACTGCATCCAGTTCTGGTGGAACCCGGAGGAGTTGCGGCAGAGCGGCATGAGCGTCAAGGTACGGTAGTCAGTTGTCGATTATGGAAGAATAAGGTTCTTTGTACGGTACTGAATTATCGATTCTCCAGATCAGCGTTGCCATCCAGTGCTTGTCCACGGACTTCTCGAATCAGAAGGGCGTTAAGGGGCTGCCGCTGCATCTACAGGTGAGCTATCGGATTCGTATCACTCGTTTTAGTTTTCTGTTGCGTTTCATCTTTACTTCTTCATCATTTTCCCATTTCACAAGCGATACTGCATGTACATAGGTTAGCCCCGATAAATCAATAAATTCAGGTGGATACGTACGACGGTGACAATGAGAACGTGCCCTTCCACCGGGGGTACTGCCAAGTGAAGGTGTTCTGCGATAAGGTGAGTCACTAACTCTATGATATGAAGATCGAACGAATCCCATCAATGAGCATACATTTTTCTTCGTTCCGTGTACGAAATCAGAGATTCTCTGTAAAGTAGTAGGATCAATTAGAATGTTTCGAAAATCAGTTTCACTTTCTGTAGGGAGCAGAGCGTAAGCTACGCGATGAGGACAAGCGAGCGGCCAAGCGAAAAGCCACAGGTACCAGAGCGTTCCGAGTGTCACTTGTCCGTCCTCGTCCTCTGGTACTCTGGCGCCGGGTACCGTAACCTACCGTATCCCGGGGCACCGTACCCTTGATACCGTAACCTACAGTACCCGGCACCAGCCTATAGTCGTTGTCCGTCCTACAGCCGCTATCTAACGTAACCAACACGCGCGATAGATAGTCAAATGTGTCGTCCTCGGTGGTAGCCTCAGTTCCGTGTCCCCAAACTCCGGTCCGGAGAATGCCATTTCCCGGTCCCGGACGTGTCCTTATTCGTGTAACCTCTTGCAGGGCGCAAACAGAAAGATGCTGCACGAAAATCGGCGGGACGAGAAGAGGCGAATGCAGGGCGGCAATTTCTCCTGTATGTTTGCGCTCCGAGGAAACCTTTTTCTTCCTAATTTCCGTTTTTGTGTTCTAACTTCTAAAACTGCTTTGAAGCCTTTCTGTTCCTGAGTTATACACACTTCTTCGAGGTGCAAAACAAGAGCTAAAAAAATCCCTCTGTCTCTACGTTTACAATGCTCTCTCGCCGGAGAGTGTGTGAAATTGAGAGATTGAGTCATTTTTGAACACTTCAAGCGTCGAAGAAGTGCAGTGAGTGCTAGCGCTGTCAGATAGTATGCGAGTCTCTGGCGAATCCCCAATACTGACCAAATATTCAAGGCGACCCCAGCTCGAGCTTGAAATCTGATTGGCAGTCTGCAACAGAGATCGATACTATCAGACAGGGTTAGCCTCTCTATCTGTTCCTTGGGCCGCGTTCGCTCGCAAGGAGGTCTCGATAGTCTCTAATCGGAGGTAGATAATGAATCACTGCATCGGAAGAGCGAAAAAGTCCATGCAAATTTCTGCTTCTGCTGTTTCATTATCTGCTGCCGAAGAGAGAACTTGAAAGGGTTTCTTGTGAGCAACACTGAAGTCACTTTCCGTTGCACACGCTTCCATGCATATCAGCAAAGGAGCGTATGCAATAGAGTTGCGTCCATCGCCCCTACGAACTTCGAGTGATCTGCTGAGTAGGTGTGGTTGTAGGTCGGAAGAAGAGCGACGGCGAGTACCACGACAGCTGCGACAAGAGCGAGTTCTACCATATGAGGGAGTTGGACAAGCCGGCCGCCATCTTCATCGCGCCCGACGAGTTCGACCACAGGTGAGAGCCAGTTTGTGAACCATTCATGAGCGGCATTCAAGAGTTCAAGTGCTCAACACAAAAAAGTCTCATTCCGATGCAGCTACTCCCCAGTATCTTATGAATACCAAGAATTACTGAGTATTCCCTATTGTTGTAACAAATGTGTTTCACGCAATAATCATTAGTTTGCGGAGAAGCCAAATGGTGATGTGGCTGCACAGGATGATCTATCAAAATCAAAAATTTTCGGAAGGGTTGATCCGCTGAGCCGAACCAACCAGAGCCCGTGATACTGACCCCTTGCAGTGTCAGATTCGCGGACCCGCTTGGATACGACATGGACACACTCGAGCCGACCAGCAAGCGACCGAGGACCAGCGAGAGGGTCATGCTGTATATCAGGTACGTTTGAGGAGATCGATAATTGGGACGGGTAGCTTTAGAATGGAAAAGGTTGCCCAGGGGGCGAAAGAGTGAGGTGTTGTGTATCAGGAGCGTTTGAGAATGTGAAATGATAGATGAAATTACAAAAAAAGGAAAGGAATCTTGATTGCGATCGTTCTGACATTCTAATCAGTTGTGTTTCATCGTAAGTGTGTATGTTTCTGCACTGAGATCTTGCCAATTCGAGGAGGCCAAAGATTTCCAAAAAAAAAACATTAACGAATCGATAGTCTAGCCGTACTCATCTTCCAGAAAGCCGACGGACACGATCTTCACTCCCCTTCACGTCATCCCTCCCACGCTCGTCGGCCTAGCCCAGGCACTCTGTCTCAAGTTCGGCGTCGATGAAACTAAGGTTGGTTACTCAATGCATTACAACTATGGCGTTTGCTTTATTTGATGATCCTTCGTGCTAAAACATCAAACTTAGTGTAGGAAACCACAGCCCTCAGTGCTAAAATCAGTGATAAAGCATTTACCTAGCACAGACTAAAGCCTCCTGATCACCCGAATGAAGTAAGTTTCCGTCGTAGCGCCGTCGTGCGATCAGTTGTGTTTCGTGGTTTGTACGAATGTCTGCGAGCAAGAGGCAAAACAGTGCAGCGCCCGCCGCGTCCGCTTCCAATAAAATAATCAATAATTTGTGATTGAATGCATCATGATTGCGTCATCCTTGGAAATGCAGGTGACCGCCATCTACAAGCGATGCCTGAAGGGAGTGACTGTGAAGATGGACGACGACATGCTCAAGTTGTACTCCAATGAGGGTGAGTTGAGCATTCCTGGACTCTCTATTATCTCATGACTTGCTCGTCTGCGAACCCTTGTGTTATGCTATCATCCGTATATACTGATTTTTTTGAGAAAAGTTGAGTTTCATAGAAGCTACAATCGTAAATGCTAGGTAAACCGTCCAATATCTTCCCATTGAGCGTTCAAAATATTTTAATTGATCAAAATGCGAGCTTCACCTGTTTCAGACCTGGCCTCAGTCGAGATCGAGGCCGTCGAGGACGGTTCTTACGCCATCTATCTTACCGAGGAACGAGAGCCCAGCCTCCACTTCGCCCAAACTAGTCAATGATTGCGTCATCCTTAGTCAACTCAAGCCAAATAGCCTTCCCTCCCTGACCCCCCACCTCAGTGTACAGAAAACCAAGCCGTCCTCGCATTGCCGTAGCACTCACAGTGTCCATACACAAGCAGTATTTCCTATGATATTGACCGACCCTTACCTCACAGAACTTCCCTGAACCCCCTCTTCTCGCTAGGCAATATATTGATTAGTGTGCGGTAGGTCGGGACTACAGTGTAGTCTCGAGTTGCCGCACTCTTCGCCCTTACTCATAGACAATTGGTAGAACCCGAATTTAGCTGCATTATCCTCATTCAAAGAACACCAGAGATGTACCCAACGAGATATTTACAGATACTATTTTTACAATTATTTATCGCCAGTCATCATCATCAATAATAATGTTGTGCATATATAACCATAGATCGATTAGCGTTTGCCCCTCCCCTACTTCCCGGTTCCAGGCCCCTCGAATCAATCAATAAACTACCGTAACCACCTCGTCCCTGCTCTGTTGCCCACCAGTTTTAACGTCCCGATGCGGTAGAAAACATTCCTGTCTAATAACTCCCGTTCGCTTCTCTCCATCCTTCCCTCTTCCGGTATCGACGGGGTATCGGGACTAGACTGTAGTCCCGAGTTTCCATCATTTTTCTGTATATTATTGTGAAGCCTCTTTCCCCTCTCATTCTCGAGCAGAATCTTGTCCGTTTCTTGATCAAAACCCGCTGCGATATGTCACTCCTTCACTCGTTCTTTCGTTCTTCATACCACTCTCACACTCAGTCCGAATATTGCCTTTTCCTGTTTTCCTTTTTTTCCGTTCCGCTGATTTTTCGCTGCTTCCACCCTCTCGCTATGATCTTCAACCTACATTTCACTTGGGCCTTTTCCAGATTATTAGAGATACTATTCAGATTGTATACTCATCATCCTCATTGAATACCCTAATAATATTGTAAGCATTGGATCGAAATAAACCATTGCGCTATAATTGTGCAGAAGTTCTTCGGTCCACAGTAATACAACATAAGATGAATGAAGGATGAGGGAATATCAGTACGCGTGGAGTACCCCAGAAGAGTGACTATTCACCATCCATTCACGAGCACCCATGCGTTAGGAAATCTCATTTCTAGAATGAGTGAAACATAACCGCTTTTCCACGCGTGCTGGACATCTTCAGGTCACTGTGGTGAACAATCCTGCGAGAGATCGTAGGAAGTCCGAGGGACACAATCGATTATCCACTCTAGCAAACACTTCCTCCTCAATCCATTTCATCGAAGAGACCAAGGGCCAATCACATTGTGACACACACAAGAAAACAGTCCCATTCACCGCAGCCAATGGTGCGCAAAGTGGATGATTGTGTGCGTGTGTGGGGTTCTTTGCGATTCGTCGCTTCCCATACACCACGTAAAGTCGATTAGCCACAATCAATGCATCTTACTGTAGGCCTCTATTAGCATTTAGCCACTTTCTGTACACTTGGAGTGCTTGTCGGACCGAGGAGACTGAAAAGAGTACTACGCTTACTCAGAAGTTCCTGCACTCTCCAAATAGCGAGAGAGCATGCAAAACGAGGAGAGTCCTCTGGGAAGTGAAAAGTGTTGGTCATTGGATCACGCGGGATTTGGGTCATGCGCCAGCAGAAGCGGCGAAAAGCGAAAGTATTTTGGATGAGGGTGGATGAGAGCTTTTCTCTCCTTCGTCCTTCCAGTCTCTACTCAAGCAGAGACGAAAAGGGACCACGGACAATGGCTAGATCCTTACCCTAACCTCTCCCCTCCCTCCTCCATTCCCTCGCTCCCTAACAGCCCCCTCTTTCAATCCCCTCTCTGACAAACGAAGTGGGTCACAATCCCTCTCCTCGCATGGAAAGAGACACATCCGTGTTCAGCGAGGCGCTTTTCCCCCATGCAAAGTTTGAGGGATCGAGGGACCGAAGTGCCATTAGGGCTACGGTAGAGGTACGGTAGCATCGATTGGAAGTACGGTAATGAGTGCTGAAAAATGTGTTGAGAAGTTGATGGTTGGGCTGAGCGGGATCATTGCAGGTGAAAGTTAGGAGAGACTTGTTTGAGCGGGGATGAGCCCGAGACAGAGACAAAAAGTGAAAGGAACACGATTCGAGAATAGGAGTAGCTTTGTATTTTCTTCGTGGATGCTATGTTTGGAATGATGAACACCCCATATTTGAAATGATTGTTTGCGAGACGGTGACCATGCATCTGAAGAAAAAATTGAATGGCGGTTCAGAGATGGTTCTTACGAAGGAGAATACGTACGAAGACCACACATAATCTATAATACAGTAGATTTTGTGCTTCTTCTAATAGTTGTTGCCTTCAATCAATACTCATGACGAGCTTTCCATGACAAGTGCCAGCCGTGTCGAAAATTAAACTTTAACATAATGTTTATCCTTTTCGGAGTTCATACCTGTTATTCGAATGCCCAATCTACCTGCCCTCGACTGCTGTGAATTAGCCGATGAGGACGATTACGATTTCGTATATATGAAACAATTGATCGAAATGTGTACAGAATTTCAGGTTTATCTATACTTTTGATAATTTGATTATGTGTCCATGAAAACGTGCAACCTGACACTGGACGCTGAAAACTTCCGTTTCCGATCACTGGACTAAAAAAACGAAAATTGCAAAATGTCAGATCTGCAGAACTTCTCACATCGATACGGAGATCAAGTTGAGAGAGAAAACTCTATCAAATTAAAAAAAAAAACGCGAACTTCGCGAGGTTGGCAGTCTTGAGCTCACATTCGCCTAACCGATCGTTTTTGATTTCATCCTCTCTTATCAATAGAGGGCTTGGTGATAAATTTCGAGAAGCGAAGTTGTATTTCTCGTTTTTCAGTTCACTGAAGTTGCTACTCAGAACGCATCAGAATACGAATTCAAAAAGATGAACTTCAGTGGCGTATGATCTTCACTTGCCCGACGATTATTGATGGGATCAGAGTGACTTTCCAAATAAACTTGCTATCTTTATCCCTTGCAAGAAACACTACCGTACTGAATAAACACAGATTTTATTGTCTTCATTCGTATGTATTTGTTGCATTTTTAATATTAAACTGATCGTTGATCGTTGACTGGATATTTTTCAGAATTTTTTATCAACAATTTGTTTACACTCGACACGCCTAACGACGAAAGCCGAAAATCAGAGATATCAAGCGGGGAAGAGAGATAGCGAGAGAAAGAGAGGCGTGCGAAGTTTGTAGTTTTGTTGGGAAACACCCAGGCATGTTTAGTCACCTTCTGGGCACTCCCTTCTCACACGCTTCATCCTTTTAGTCTTTCGATCTATATTTCACTTCGCGTTTCGTTTTCTTGTTCTGTTGTGTTTCCGCATTTCCCACACTCTCTCCTTCATCCCTCTCCTTCCCCACAGTACGGCGACGAGAAAGGGAGAAAGGAAGAAGATCTAGTGATTTTTTAAAACAAATTCCTATTTCGAGCGCATATTTCGCCACATTACGCAATGGAGGAAGCTGCTGCTTCTCCTCAAATATCTCGCATGACTAACCTCAATATCTCCATGGTTAGTCCCTACTATCTGGATTCCGAAAACTCATTGGTCTGCTCAATTCCCCTTTTAGAAAGATGGTGAAATCGTGTTATCGACATCATATCTGGGAGACACAGGTGTGGAATCGGTGTTTTTTAGTGCTAGTAGAAGCCTTTCAGAGCTAAGAATGCAGACAGAACTTGCTGCAATAGCGAAAGACGTTCTGGATCGACAAGTGCCGTGCAGAAAGGTCGGGCATGTCTGGAGCCTGTCTCTCTCGATTTTCCATACTTTCTCGCTTCTCTGATGAGAGAGTGTGTGGATTGGAGAGAGAGACGAGACGTTTAAATTAGGTAGAAAAGGAGTTTCTTTGCAGAATCGCGTGCTGAAGATGACGATTGATAGGAATGAGGAGAATCTTGAACTGATTGAGAAGGCAATCGCAGGCAACAACCTCTTACACGTTACGTTCACGCAGGTATCGGTTCATGTCCACGGGCCGCATTCTTACTTGTTTCGAAAGATCTAGACTGTTGAACGTTTAGGTCTCCATGAAACTCATTCCCGACGTTGCTCGATGCTTGAGAGGAGTGAAATCCAAAGCAGTGACAATCTACCAGGAGAAGTTTGATGATGCTCAGCAGAGGTCTGGATAGATTAATTTCAGCCGACTCTGCATTAGAACATGTAACCATTCCAGTTCCGCCTTCTCAGATGTCGTCTCTGCTCTGAAATCTCCGGATACTGAGCTCGATGTTGAACTCGCATTTCGGGAGTACTCGGATCATTCGGCAGCATTTCTTTCGCTATTTGCAGGTTCGTTTGTCTCCAATGGATTTGTCTAACCAACTCATTCTAGTTCGGGTTGATAAGCTCAACGTGGAGATCCAAACCTGGGACAAATCTGAGGTACGTTATCGCTTTCTTCATTCTTGACATGGAAATGAGTTTCAGGACAAATTCATCAACACACTTACTCCATTATTGCCGCAACTCGTCTCGCAGTCAACTCCCAATGAACTTCTTTTCTTCAGGAATCAATTTGCGCCTTTCAAAACAACTTCTATCGATTATGAAGCTCTCTGCAGAGTGAGCGAAATATATATTTCGTAATGATTTTCGAAAATAATTTAGAAACTGGAAGCTAGCAAATCGAAACGCCGCTTGATCCTACACGTGGATGAAAAGCCCGATGAAGTAAGGACGAGCGGATCTGTCTCATTCAAAGTTGTGCCTTTCAACGAAACATTCGTCGTTCACATTGACTCGACTGGCAGTGACTGTGATTGTTATGCGTGCGAGTTCAATGAGAGGGAAGAGGCGGAGACTCGGGAGAGGAACGAATAAATGAATGCATTGGTGAAGATCCCTTGCCATTGACAAGGTGTGCTTTAGAAGAACAGTTTATTCAGATGGATGCGTTGAGAAAACATAAGAAAATGCAACAGTTAACAACTTGAAATATATAGGTGATGACCGAAGGGATATGGTTGTGAAGTGCGTTTTGAGTGGGTATTACAGAGGACGAATTGGACAGAGTAGGTCATTATTCACCCTCCCAGTTGGTCTCGATGTCAACCAGTCTGTGCGGATTGTAGCGAACGACGAGTTTGACCTGCAAAGGGAATGCGTGGCATCATGGCTCAGTGGTAGAGCTCCCGCATACGTATCGGAAGGTTCGGAGTTCAATTCCCTGCCAACAACTGTCTCTTGCCCTTCTGATCTTACAGACCTCCTTTGGGTCCTTGTCCATCAGAACGGCGATTTCATCATGCGATTTTGTCTCCACGTTGACGCCATTGACGGAGATGATTTGATCCCCTGAGCGTATTCATAAAGATACCGTACTCTTGTGTACTCCAACCACTGGTGAACCAATGTCTCAAACATTGATTGTGGAAGACAACAATAAGTTGTTTTTTTTCTTTTGCCAGTGGTTGGGAGTAACCAGAAAACGTTTTACCGTTTTACCCTGGTCACACTCAGAAATGGACGATACCTCTCTCGAGATCCGTTTGCTCGCCAGCCGGTCCTCCGCTGATCACCATTTGGATGGAAGTGCCGATGCGCCAGAAGCCCATCTTCTCGTTGACCTTCTGGATCTCGATTGAGCGATACTCGGAGGTGTCGGGAGCCTGTAATTGAGTCAAGGTTGGCGTTGCTGTGTGAGAGGAGATGGAAGAAGTATGGTAGTATTCCTCTCTTTAAAATGCGATCCAAAGAGCAGCACAATGGGCTTATTCATTCTCTCCTAGAGTAACGGCCCGCCCCAAGTTGGTGTGAAACAGTTTTCCGAGTTCCGAGAGATCCTTGGAAATTTGCTTGACTTCAACTTGGGCGGCGCACCAAGTGTTCTTACCCCCGATCTCTTCGCCTTCTTCAGTCGAGCGATTTCCTCGTCCTTGCTATCAATATCTCTCTTAGCCGCGCGAAGTTCCGCCTTCAGATTGTCGATCGTCTGCTTGACGCCATTGAGCGCATCATTGACAAAATCCTCTTCCTTTTTCTTCTGCAGCGGCTGCAGCCTGGGCCGTCCGACCGACCGCTTCGGAGTCGGAGCCGGAGTAGCTCTGCCGTCAGTAGGGGGCGATTCAACTGGGAATGATTGATTAGTAATTGGTACACATTGGACACTGTAGACTTTCGGTACTGTGAAGTGCCTACAGTAAGCCAATTACACTCTGGGTACTATAAAGACTGTATTATGCATTGTGCAGGTGCTCGGAGGACGCCACTCATCGTGCGACGCACTATGATTAGAACTAAGGAACAGAGAGTGATGCCCCTACTTTCTCACTTCCCACCCCCTTCGGCAAGCGAATGTTCCGGGCCATATATCTAAGAAGGCATAAACGACGCACCTTCCTTCTTGATGTCATGATCGCTGTCAGTATCCGAAGTCGGTATGTCGGTATGCGCCATACCGCTGCTCCTCCGCCTCGCAACGACACTACAGAAGTGCAAACGAGAACACAGAGATTTGAATTCTAGCGACGCTTGATGAGTCTACTTTCGAACATAGAGTCTATCTTATAGGGTACAAGACAATCCGCTCGGGATTAGCTATGTTTGATCCTAATAATGTCACGCTATAGCTATTGCCACCCGGCCAATCCGAGAGCGACGCGAAAATTTGAATCAAAGTGAATCAGGATATGTCATTAGACGGATCTTCGATACGGATGTGCAGATATTCTTCACCAACTCCATTTTTTCAAAGTTCAATTCATCACTTCAGTTTATCGATTGTTTGACATCGCAATAACATGAAAAACAAGATTGATAGATCAAGCAGTATCACCATCATATTTGGAATCATCAGAAGACTCATTTTCAGACTCTTCACATGGTTCCGCCTCACAATCCTCCTCTATATCCCTCAGGCGTTCCGGGTTGTAGCGCACAGTGAGAACTGCCTTCTGCGGATCACTCTTGAGCAGCTGGTGAATCCTCTCGGTCGATTCGACTTCGACGTTCACTCCGTTCACAGACACGATCTGATCGCCTCTCCGCAGTTCGCCCTGAATTCGAAAATGAATTACGAGTCAGCATCTCTTCGCGGACTCTCTCGCGCATCTCACAAGGGAAGGTCGCTAGGAGGGTATGGAGTTGCGAACCGAGACCCATACGAGTCGATAAGCACCCAAAATGGACGATCTTTCGCACTAACTAAGACTGCTAAACGCCCCCAGGGAACCAGAAAAATCGATAGAAGAGGAATGATACCTGAGTCGCAGACGCACCATAAGCGAATATTTCACTGACGAACGCGCCGATTCGACCGAAACCGAGAACTCCGTTCAGTTTGGGGATTTCGAAGGTACGCATCTCCAGACTTCCGACGTCTCATTCGTGAGCAACTCAAATTGGATGCTCACATCATTGTTGCCATTCCTCTCCACGTCATCCTCATAATCCAGTGACCAGCTGGGGTCCTCGACGTCGTCGAGTCGCTCGGGATTGTGGCGGACAACGAGAGTCACTTTCTTCCTCGGAGCTTCACCGAGCAGCTCGTAAATCTGCTCATGCGATAGCGTCGTAACCTGTTAACGGTAAAGTTAACCCGTTATTCAAGACACACGAAGTCTTGTGGGGGTGCTAAGCCAGTGAGCATTCAAGGCCAATTCAGTCCGAAGGGCCTAATCTCTTCTTCGGACCTACTTTACCGCGTGATCTAGTCACTACCAGTTTTCCCTTGCGGTCGCCTTGGTTTGGCCGTAAACTGTTCTCCCCATACTCTCTCACTGGCCGGACAGAGAAAAGAGAGGATGAGATCTTACTAGTACCAACATTGATGCCATCGACGGATATCAGTTGGTCGCCACGGCGAAGGCCTTGTTGGTCTGCCGCTCCACCAGCAGTAACCTTCAATCCGTATCATTATTGATGAGCAGACGATTCGGTATCAGTCAAGGATGGAAATATGGTTGCTAACCCTTGCGATGGAGGTACCAAAGTGATTGAGGCCTAGCCGTCCATTCACACGAGCAATCTCAATCGTTCGAAGATTTGCGTTGTCCTGTAAGTCGAGTTTACGTGAACATTTTCTTCAATAAAACTACGCTCGCAGGTTTTTTATTCGAACGTTAGGAATATTTCGCACCTCAATCGCTCTCTGGCCACTCTTGAGCCGCTCGATCTCTGCGTCTTTCTTGGCAATGTCGGCTCTCTGACGATCAACGAGCTCCAGGATGGCCTGAAAGTAAAGATTTTTAACGATTGTTCATCACTAACGAATCAGGAACTACTACCATCCCTTGATTACCCGATTTGGGAAAATTGCATTGCTTACTAGGGTTGGCAATACGAGGTTAGCGACCTCGCAAATGAGTGGCTCTCGTTTGCGAGGGCTCAACGAGTGAGAAAGGCGGGGGAGAGGGTTGCAACCTCACATCCGTTATTGCGAGGTTTCATGCAAATGGAGGGAATGCCCTCTTCTTTTCGCATGCTCTCTCACCGTTCTCTCTCACCTTGCGAGGGCGCAATGGCCATTGCGAGATTGCAACCCTCATTGTTCCACTGCAACCTCGCAAAGCCGCATCTGTATAGCCAACCCTATTGCTTACGTCCGTTTCGCGCTGCTTTTCTGCACTGAGATCAGTCAATCTTGTGACTTCTGCCTTGCAGCCGGCCAACTGGTCAACGATGAGCATTTGTCGATGAGCGGTCTGTAATATAAATTGATGAGACTAGAAGGCATCTTTCTTCATTGAACCTAAATATGGTACACAATAGGGTTGCAGGTTCGGTATCGGCAATTCCACAATATGCAATACCAATACCGTTTGTGCGGTAATACCGCCCGCGACTCTCTCACATTTGCATGCTATTTCTTGTCTCTAACTGTCTGGCGCGAGAGAGTGCGGTAATACCGATACCGAACCTGCAACCCTAGTACACGACGATACAAAAATAGGAAAACGTCTCACCAACTATCTCGAAGTCATTATCACTGGGAGTTGTGACATCCTTAGTAGATTGAGTCATTCCAAACGCACTCTACCTTTCCAACGATGAGTTAAAATGTAAAGAAACAGTGGGTGGATGCGTCTCTTTTTTGAACGTTAGCGTCTCTTGGAGCTTGTTGTTTCTTTTCGACTTCGAAGGTTAGCGTCAGTTTTTATCCGGTGGCATAAGGAACAACGAACAATGACCAAACGAACAATAATCACATACAAAGTGTTCGAAATTGCAAATACAAATCATTTTGAATTTGCTGTATTATTCATTGATCCTCCCATTCGTCAAGCACATCGTCCAGCCTAGCGGGATTCTGTCGAACGAGTAGTTTGATGACGTCATTGCTTTCCATGATGTTCATAAGTTCTTCGTGAAACTTCATCTCGACGTTCACACCATTGATGGCGATGATTTGATCGCCTCGACGGAGTTTCTGGGTCGCGGCCTCCCCGCTGGCGGGCACCTTAATGATTGAATTCTCTCGGTGGAATTAAAACCCGACATTTCAGTTAGCAAACAAAGAAACTGCTACGAAGAGGAGCAGGATTGCACTATGAACGGCCTATAGAGAGCTGGGTGGACCAAAAGGACATAAGTTCCGCTGATACCATGTCGATGGATGTGCCGCAATAAGTGAATCCAAATTGTCCATTTTTCTTGCGGATCTCGATTGTTCGCAGTTTGCCGGCCGGCCCTCTCTCTTTTTCACCCAATGCCTGTAATTTGAGACATGTTCAGATGCATTAGCCCATATGACATTGATTAGATTTCGAAATAGAGTAATTCATTTGATACACTCGCTCATCGGTCAGAGAGACGAGGTAGTGGGTCAAATGAAGAGGCGATCAATCGTATTTCGAAATCTAGTACATACTCACCCCAATTCCTCTGTGTGCCGCGCAAAGCAGTCGCAGACTCTCCGTCTCTGCGTCTTTCTCGGCGATCGCTGCTTTTAATTGACTGATTTCCGCGCACTGACGTTCCACGAGCTCCGTCAGGGCCTGATATAAGATCCATTACTAGTATATGACCTAGAGGGGCCTCCTTATATGAAATCGTATTTTAAGCACATTAGCGAGTTATAAACCAACTGATTTTTTACAAATAAACATAATTAAGTATTCTCACCCTCATTTCCAGCTGCATTCCTTCACTCAGGGCCTCAAATTCAGCTTTGAATGTTGCGAGCGTATTAACTTTCAATTGAAACTCATGCAGTTGCTCCATAAAGTTGTCAGCTTTCTGTGAGATTTCTACAATGGGAAAGGATGGATAAATAAAATAAATGAAATTGAATAAATTTGAAAAGATCATTCAAAATGCTTGTAAAATATCGAATACTACAGACTTACCTAACTTTTCTTCGTTGTCTTCGCTCATGTTGATAGAATCCATCCAATTCAAGCGGGAACAAACAAGACGTATGAGTAGAAGAAGGTGAAAGTAAGAGAAATAAGCATGACGGAGCATTCATTTTGAAGTTAGCGTGTGTTGGCAAAGTGCCAGCTGGGGGCTTTACCTTGTGTGAGGTAGATTGTGCAAACAAGCACTTACCCTATGTCATTTCCTACAAAGGTGAGCCCTGGACTTGAAATATCCATCGCCATAACACCAAAAAAAGAAAATGTACATATTTATCTATTTTTAGCAACAACGCACAGCTAGCATAATATTTACAGCACGAAAAACGAGATTACAGACATTTTTTGGACTCGCATGGGCACTAATCCTGGAACTTCTGTACTTTTTGGCCCAGGGTCTCCCTCTCTATGACCGCCCTACTTGAGAAACGAGGCGGGGAATGAGAAGGGTAGGGATAGAATACTCTATTGAGAATGGCTGGGCCAAAAAGTACAGAAGTGCCCTAATCCTCATAATATGGCTGAACATCCTTCAGTCGTTCTGGGTTCAATCGAACGACGAGTTTGACCTTCTCCTCATCGGCATTCATCAACTTCTGAATCCGGGAGTATGGAAGCATCTCGACGTTGACGCCGTTCACGGCGATGATCTGGTCGCCGGTTTTGAGATCCGCATGCACAGCCTGCCCGCTCGCGGATACCTCGAAAATATGCCGTGGAGAAAATGGAACCACTTCGCTCGTTTCGCGTGCTCTCTCGCTTTCTCTATCTGACAAAGAAAAGCGAGAGAGCACGCGAAACGAGAGAATAGGAGTGGTACCATTTCCTCCACGGCATAAATGGAACTTGTTCGGTTTCAGGGTTTCAGGTTTCAGGGCCAGAGAGCTCCTAATGAAAGGCTATTTACGCGGGAAATGAGAAGTATATGGAAGGAAAACTTGTAGAAAAATCAATGACTGTTTTAGTATTCCACGAGTGAACGGGGCAATTTACGCAATGATGCTAGACGTAAAGACGTGATCAGACGCAATAAATGAACATTGAATAAATCCGATACCGAGTCGATGGATGTTCCGCAATAGGTGAATCCGAATTGTCCATTTATCTTGGGGATTTCAATCGATCGAAGAACACCGATCTTCGGGTTCGAGTACTCGCCAGTGGGCTGTGAAAGCGTATCACGATATCATCGAATTAAACCGTTCCGGAGGTCCCGGACATTCCGGACAGTAAAGCTTTACGGGAGAACGGCAACATGCGAACGGCAACAGTTGTATAGTTCACCGGAAGAATGGATGTGTTTCACGCATTCTCTAATTTGTAACTCCTTCCACTCCTTGCTAGTCGTCGCGAGCGGTTCCCTCTCCATTCCTCTCTGGTGGAAAGCGGTTTCCTCTAATACCCCTCGTCTCTGCCAACGACTAATCAAGAGGAATCCCCATCCAAGCCGGAGTGGTCACCGTGTGATGGGTATGACCTGCTAAGATGTCTGGTCCCTCGGATTCTGGGTTCAATGATTCTCGCTCAAAGATAGATCATTCGACGCTGGTGGACTCAA
>LS517587.1:771833-788271 GCA_900490845.1 Pristionchus japonicus | reverse complement strand
CGCTATTCATTGCACGCATTCTCATCTTTTCTGCTTTGTTTGTGAGTTCTGAATGGTTGAAACTCAACCAGCTATCGGAAAAGTTCGCCTTGATTTACCGTTTCACTTCGCCCGCATTTCGTGCATTCATCAGGAAAGGAAAAGTCATCTTGAAGTCATCGCACGCCAATCTCTGTCTAGAACTGTCGGAGGATACGGAAATACGTCTGGACTGGAGATCAAACAGAGATGCCCAAGAAAGGTTAGCATTGAAATTGTTCGTGAATATTGTAAAGAAAGAGGTTGAGTTTCACAAATTCTATGAAGTTGTGATAGGCTAGCCGAAAATGTTGGATCTTGCTTTTCCTCTTCAAAAAATCTCACTGCGGAATGTGAAGGCTTCTCTGATTTCAAGTTTACAAGCTCCTGACCATCCCATTCTATTTCACACAACCCCACAGTTGACGATACAATACGCTTCCAACTCTCTCAATCGTTCATGCTCTATCGCCGATACCAACGCGTTCCCCATTCATGGATCCGTGTGACGTCACGCGTTTCCGCGAAAGTTTCCGTCCAGTGATAAGGCTGACAGAGTGATGGGATGACTAAGGCTTCGGAGAATGGCACAATGCGATTGGTAGAGGATTTAGGCGGATTATAGGCACAGAATGGCTCATTTTGGGGCCTGGGAGACGAAAATAGTGATTTAAATTGATAATTCAATTAAATTAAAACTCACAGTGAGCGACGATGACGGTAAGGGCGACCAGGAGGACAGTTCGCATGATTACTGTAATTTAGCTTAATTAGGTAATTAGCGATTAGTTAATTAGCGGAATTAAAAACTGAGCAATATGCGGCAGTGCGTGAACAATGAAAGCGTACTTCAAGAAACCACCGGAATTTGGAAGCCTAGAGTCCAACAGTCAACAACAGTCTTTGAGAAGGCTGCATTTCGCACAGACGAAGCTCGATTATGCGAACAATGGTCTAATTGGGTGCCTCTGCCCTTAGTTTAGGGCTCTCTGAGACAATTGTTGATGAGAATGATGATAAGCGCTTCTCTGTATGGACAGTACTGGGAAACGTGACATCTCCTAGGGGGCGAGACTCGCGATATGGTATGTATGCAATATTCACGGCTGTCCATACATACACACACTATCAACTATGCTTGAGACACATCGGGGAAGGAGACCATAGAGGGAAGGAAGGAGTTTGTCATCTAGACTACTCCGAGAGAACCAAGGGGGATCTTTATACCGCAGGGGCGGAGCTTCGGAATCTCTCCAAACCGCATGCTCCCTTATCGGTCAGAGCTGAGACCTAGATCTGGTCTCAAAAAAGCGCAGGGGCGTATTCTGATGTCTTCTTGCAAACAGGAATTGGACAGGAAAGATGATTTTAGCGCCCCGGTGACATGGCGATCTCGGGTTTCGCAGTGTCTAAGTGGCGCTGTTCCGGTGTTGACGCGATTTCTGCGTTGGTTGTTAGCTTGGAAACGGATAAACCAAATTGACGTAGGCGACTGGAGTTTCCGGGTCAGGGTTCGAAGCATCCTTGAAAGGTATTCGGGGGTTCCGACCCTAAATAGTAACACAAATGCGCGTTTGGTCTTGGGGTTTGGGCCAGGAATGCGGGAAGCTGTTGTCGCGGGTCACAGAGGGTCTCGATCACAGGGCGGGTGAGAGGGGCTGTAAATGGTGTGAAAATCGAGGGAAGAATGACTAGTGATAAGGGGGGAAGAGCCTTTATCAGATCAGTCTGCTGACTTTGGCGTGTCTCTTTGGACTCAGCGCGCTCTAGAGGGTTAGAGAAACGAGATAGCGTGGGAAATTGGGAGAGTCAGGCGCGGAGAGCCTGATTCTCCATACAAAACGTGGTCTCGGGAAGGTTAGAGGAGGCTAGAGAGCAGGGAAAATGGAGAGAGTCAGACGACAATGGGCGAAACAGGCCTAATCAGCTGAGACGTGACGAGGTGAGAAGGAGATTGATGATGAAAATTTGGAATGAAAAAGGGGAATTAGAGGGGTAATGAAATCGTGAAACATAAAAGTGGGGTGATGCGAAGAAATGATGAGATTAATAGATTCCAAATCGGTACTTTGAAGCATGGTTTATCATCATAGATCTGAGGAATGTGGGCTGTGCATGAACTGACCACAGCTACTGCTTTTCTTTTATGTTTATGTTATTCCAAGCAAAAAGAGTTCCCAAGGCAGAGCCTTGTTTTCTTGAGCCACAACCATTTGAGATAGGATGGGCACTAAATGGAACACATTCTGGCTTTGAGATGCGCCTTGACTCTAGTGTTTTGCACTTCAGTTTGTGAAAGCGAGCTACCAGAATCAAAAACCACAGTCCAGTTAGATTCAGGAATATTCGATTATGAGCAGTTTTGAACAGTCAAAAGGTGCAATTGCAATTTGACGAGCGGAATTAGTCAGAGGTGGATAAGAAATGGCATTCATACCCTGCTCCGGACAATAGAAAGAAAATCAGAGCAGTTTGAATGAATCCCTAAATGCAATGGCTTCTTACAGGGTTGGTGGTAAGGGATGGAGGAGCTTATGAGGATAATCAGAGTTGCCCGGGAAAGTGCTCAAATGCTCATCAAATCGAATAAAAATTCCAGACGGGATGGACACAAAACGGAGCAGTCCGGTGAAAGCGGCTGCAGTGCTGCTGCATCTCAAGAGGAAGAGGAGCGGTGATGAGGTGGGTGGATGGAGTCTCTCAGTTTTGCACACTCTCTCGCCTTCTCTGACCAGAAGCATTGCCCAATGAGAGGAGGCATTTTTGGACACCGGGCGCATCTTGAAGCGTACTTCTAGTAGGGTTAGCACGCGAGACTTACAGGAACTGGCAGTAAGGGACCAGTTTTCGAGAGACCATTGCAGCAATATGCTTGTACAACTGATAAGAATAATGTAGAGTTCCCTCACTAGACGAGTTTCGAAATTTTTAGAGAAAGATGCAATCAACAATCAGGCAAAACTCGAGACCGATCCAGGAATAACCAGCGAAATTGTATTCACAGGATTGTGGGAACGCTGTGAATGGTCAGCAAAGATTGTGTAGGAACTGCTTTTGTTTTCAGCGTAGACTGGCGAGAAAGTTCGGGAAAATATGCTGTTGGTACAATGTGCATTCAAATGAACTGAACTTATGAAACCCACTTCCGGGCCAATAGAAGAAAATCTGAAGCAGAACGTTTTTTCTTCCTTATGTGGTGTTAAAATCTCGGAAAAGTTGTTGGAAAAGTTGAAAGCAGTGTTAACTTTTCGATGGAAAAGTTGTTGGAAAAGTTGCGAGATTTGAATTCCCGCCTTTTCGTTATCTCAGTTCTTTCACACCTAAAAGAGGACCAGTTCACACCAACATTGGTCGAAACACTAGTCATCGCTTCATTACTGAATTGATCAATTTTTAAGTTGATAGGTTCACTGAGAAGTGGGAAATAAGCGAAAACGGGAAAGGCGGGAATTCAAATCTCGCAACTTTTCCAACAACTTTTCCATCGAAAAATTAACACTACTTTCAACTTTTCCAATAGCTTTTCCGAAATATTAACACCACATGAAGAAGTGACATCAGATAGAGTTATGCGTCCGAACCAATTCATTGTTATGCAGAGGCCCATTAGGAGAGCTGGCATGACCCCAGAAAGTATGATGACTCTCACGGGAGCAAGAACTTCAAAAGTTAGCCTATTCTGAGAAGAAAATGATCAAATGGAACATGCTGCTTACTAATATTGCATCAGAATTGGGATTCGCACTGCGTTGAGATAGAAATGTTCCTCATCCGGTAAAAGTATGCGGGGGATACAGTGCTAATGTAGAAGTCACAAGGATCTCAAAATATCTGGATCCGAAGAGAACATAGAGATACAATAACTGATTCGAACTGGACAAAATATGAGTAGCCATAGATACCCGTAGAGTTTCCAAGGGCGGAATTCGTTTATCTCGACAGATTTTCGGAGAACTGATGGCTATTTTGAGATATTTAGTACACGTGGGTGGTTGAGGTTGTTTCCGAACCAAAAAAGACAGTAATCGTGGAAATGAATGAAGCGGAGCAGATGAAAGACAGATGAAGCACATCTAGTTTCAATGTGAAAATAGTTCTCAACGTAACCAACCTACGGTAGCCAGAAACACGACTGAGGCAAACAAGGACGTTTACGGGCAGGCCCTCCCAGATGATGAATTGTCGCCCCTTACAAGCAATGCTCTTCTCAATCACACATGCTCGCTCACCGGTCAGGCGAAGCGAGAGTACGTGCGAAGTGGAGAGAGTTAGGGCATTGCTCGCGCACGTAATGGGCTACGCAGCCTGACGAGCGTTTACGACTGGATGTTTGTAATATCGCCGCCGAAATGAAGGATTCGGATGGGCAGATGGGTGATATCACGTTGATTGTGAGGGTAGGAGATGAGTGCGGATGCACCAGGAGGAAACTGGAATGTTGATTTGTCCGGACAATCGGTGTCGATCTATAGACGATCTGTATTGTGATGGTATTCTGTGTAGAAAACTACTCGATTTGTGAGGCTTCCGCTCAAATTTTGAATCACAAACTTCTCATACAGTGTTTTACGATAAACCTGGCGTTATAGGCCATACACTTCTCCTGGGTTGGTACTAGTGTTTCCTTTCCATATTCAGCATTGACTAAAAGTAAATTCAATTGTAATTAATAAAAATAAGTATTAAAATTACTACGGTAGTTCGTCGTGTGGCAATAGTGCGGTGTGAATTTCTTCCCTTCTCTTCACCTCGCGCACCTTTCCACGGCTCTCGATTTTGATTTCCCGGCTCTGTGGTCGCGCTCTCATTCTCTCGCTACCTTGCGCCTTTATGGCTCTACTGCTGCCTCATAATGGGCTCGGGGTATTGACTGGCGCAAAATATCATAATCTTGACTGGTTTATGTGTCATTTTAATCGATTCTGGGGCTCCTTTCGCTTTTGCTCGCGTGCCAGAAGCGATTCCGTGCTTCCGGTTCCCATTCTTTCGTTGCTGTTGTGAATGGCGCCGCGTCACAAGGATACAATCACTTTGTATCCTTTTCGATTGCTCCTTCTCCCCCTGTTTCATCGCATATTCTCCTCTCCAATTTCTCTATCGCTCTGACTTCTCTTTGAAACCGTCGCCATCGCCATCGCTCTAGTTGTGTTAGTCACTATCCCTTGTCTCCTTGCTGCTCTTCTGTCCGCCTCAGTCCGCGTATGGCGCGTTTACCGGGGTGGAAGCGGCGCATGGGCTCCTCGGTGCCGCTGCCGGGCCGCAACAAGAGGCGATCCGTTCGTTTATCGATTGATTTTGCCGCTAATTACAAGCTAATCCCCATAAGTAGTTAATTACAGATAGCGAGCGGCGGTGGCACAATGGAAGCGCCACACCCGCTCGCCAATACGAGCAAGTACAAAGTGGGTGCACCTGATTTGGTTTGATATCGTTCCTGCTGTGATCGGTGTTCCTCTTTCGAACGACACTCAAATTGTCATCGCCCAAAAGAATGTTCACTTTGAGCATGCAAAGAACGTAGAAGATCTGTCAAAGGTTGTAGAAACATGGCTATTTAGTCAATTAGCTGATTAATTAATATTTAATTAGCAAATGCCTTGCAGCAATACGTGCTCGCAGTCGACAAGGCACTCAAGTCCTTCGAGAACACCAACGAATGGGCGGATCTCATCTCAGCACTCGGCAAACTCGCCAAGGTTTGACCTACTTTTCGATCAATTATCGATTTGTCATTCGAAATTCGATCCCGATCGGCTCGGAACGTAGACACATTCCATAGTGATGCAAAATGTTATGACTAGGGAGTGTCAACGCTCTCCTCCTTCTCTCTATTGAATACTGAATCGCGCTCATTCTTGCAATAGATCGGGGGGTGAACACAGGAATAGTGGTGATATTTGAACAGCTCATGCACACACTTTTCAATTTAATGATGACGTCATGTGCGAAATGAATGTTGTTGTGTTGTTTTGATGGAAATATCGATCGCCCACGCGCATGTTTGAATTGGAGTACACACAGGGTATTGTATGAGGGGCGGTATTGAATGGGTGTATCGAGCATACGCACTTGTTGTGATTCAAACAACTTGTCAAGTGGAGTTTGAAATGCGAGTAATCGCCTCCTCGTTCTGCATGCTATCTCGCACCTCGAAAGAGTGAGAGACGATTTCCCGTAGCTCCAACTCCATTTCCATTGTATCGACTCGTGCATGATTCACTTATCGAAAAATGGCTGTTTGAACAAACCGAGTGATGATTCGGATTTCTGGAAATGTGTGGGGGTTTCGCGATTCAGAACGGTTACGGGAAGCCAAAAGATAAGCGTTGTACAATGCGTAGGAGGGTTATTTTTCCAAGCACATTTGTAAAACGGATAGTTGAAGAAGTTATCATTAGTAGCTAGAGAGCTGATTGAAAGAAAAATCATTTTGCGATTTGCAATTTTAATGACTTTTCAGGTATTCTCGCAGCACGCCAAGTTCGGCGACATACCAAAGGCGGTTACGGTAGCGAAACGGCTCTCGCAATGCCTCCACCCCGCGCTGCCCATGGGTAAGTGATCGATAGGATGAGGGATACGGTATTGGTAAATGCTACCGTATTCCAATGAACTTCCACTTTCAGTAGGGGTAAGACGCGAGATGGTACTAGAGGCAATCGTTCGATACTACCGTAGCCTCTATCCCCCTTTCCCTGCAGGAGTGCATCTGAAGGCGCTGGAAACGTACAAGCAGATCTTCGACATTCTCGGTCGCGAGGCGCTCCCGAAGCAGCTGTACCTCTTCGCTGTGGGGCTGTTCCCGCTGATGGACCACTGCGGAATCAAGGTTTGTAGAATAGGTGGTGAAACGTGAAATAGGACGTGGAGATAAGGGAAACGGGCAGGCTAACTATGGAGAGGTCGGGCGATTCCCACTAATGGAACACTGCGGAATCAAGGTAATTAGAATTGGTGATACGTGGAAAATTATGTCGAAGAAAGGTTAGGGGAACGGGGTGAGTCTCCTATTAGCGGTTGAACTTTACATTCTGATGGACTACTGCTGACAATGTTGGAATGGTACAATGTGGCTGATTGCCTGTTGTCGAAATTAAGAATCTTTCATGCAATTAGTATCGATAATATCGTTGCTGATCGATTCCTTTTGCAAATTAATTCGCCGTGAATCATGAAAACTGCGCGTTCGACAACATGGAAATTGAGAGTTTGAACGTTTCGGAACTTGGAGATTTCTGGGTGCTGGGTGGTTATTTAGGCTGATTCGATGTTGCATAGCAATACGGCTCTTCGGATGTTTCTCATCACAAAATATATCAATTCATTTATCAATAATTAATCAATTAACCCAATTAATCGATTAATCGATTGATTTGCAGGTCAAGGGCGAGCTTCTCTCCATCTTCGAGCAGTATCTGCTGCCGCTGGGCGAGAACCTGCGCCCTTCCCTGCCCGGCTTCCTTGCGGGAGTGCTGCTGGGGCTGGAGGAGGGCACGGAGTTCTATGATCGGTGAGGCAGGGAATCGACTGGGTGTTTCTGCATGGAAAATTCAAACCTGTGCTGTGGGAAAATCAAAAAAACTTCGACTTTATCTAGAATGCCACTAGGAACCTTTCGGTCACGTTGCGTGATCATATCCCTAGGTTGTGTGGCATCTGCAAATATTACTTTTCGAAATTGGTTAAGAAACAAATGCTAATTCATAAAAATATTGATTATCAAACCTTTTGGCTGATTCCTCTGCTCTAATTGGATAGACAGAACGAGAGAGTGTGCAAAACGAAGAGAGCCAGACTGCTTTAATCAGGCGTTCCATTGCAGTTCCTTCAACCTGCTCGATCGGGTGTGCGAGGCGGTCGGCGCCTCCTCTTTCTACGCCTGTCTCTGGCATACGGTGGGTTATTGATTTTATTTTTTAAATGGCATTGCAAACATTCCATTCACGTCAGCTGTCGGTTCAGTTGCACTTTTTCAAAGTTTGATTTTCGGTGTTTCACGGGTAGGATAAGCTCTACTGGTGTAGTAGTTGGCCAATGCACCGATGATGCCCGATGCAACTAACAAAAATCACCTAATCAGAACGTTCTCAAAAATTTTACTTCGTGAAGTTCCCTGTTTCACCGCTGAGTTATCCTCGCCGCGCGTCAGGCGGAAATGCTTCCAGCCTCCTCTATCTTTGTAAAAAATATCTAATTGTAGGCACCTCACATTCTAAATCTATTTAATTACTATTGTATTAATTAATTAATTATTTGACTTAATTAATTTATCAATCAGGTGCTCGGCTCGCCCTCTGTCCGACTGCCCGCGCTGATCTACGTGAACGCGAAGTTCGACAAGCAGCGATCGATCGACGAGCAGGCGTGGATCATCGGGGACAACGTGCACCACATGGTGAGCAAACGTCCAGATCAGAGGGTGCGATCTAGGCGCGCCGAGTTATGATAGGAGGCAACATGCACGAGGGGGTCAGAGGGTGTGGAAACGTAGATTTTAGGGTTTTTTTAAGCACAGCGAAAGCTCTGAATCAACGTACCTCTGAAACGTTGAAAAAAATTTAAGGTTTCGAGAAACGGAAACTCGGAAAGTTCCCAAACGCGTGCCTCGAAAAAAACAAAAGTGAAGTGCTCTGTAGAGACGAAATTTCGTTCTGGAACTTTGCCAAGAATTCCTTTCTTCACAGGTCTCCGCCCTGTGCGCCGCCGGCGAGGACACGGGCTCGCCGCTCGTGCAGCGCAACCTGCTCGACCTGCTGTGCGCCGCCTTCCCGCTCGACTCGACTACGGTGACGAGAGCAGGTACGTGATTGGGATACGGTAGGTTTCGGTGATTAGCAAACGGTAATCGATTAGGTTCACTAAACAACTGTGAGAAGAGCAGGTACGGTTGGGTTGGGTTACGGTAGCGCAGTTTCGGTATTGCACTGGATCATTAGAGAAACGCTCTCATAGTCAGAGCAGGAGCTGTAGGCGGGAAAATTATCTTGTTTGGACACGCATTCTCTCCGATCATTGCGAAATGATCAGCCCTGGAAACCAGAAACTGATTACCGGGTGGTAACATTCCATTTCGCAGATTTCGTGGAACTGCTGCGTCGCACGCTCTTCGTCATCCTCCGCAGAGACATGTCCCTCAACCGGAGACTGTACACATGGCTGATGAATCCGTCTGGTAATTATTTAATTAGTTTTAATCAATTAATTAAAATTTACTGGCTGATGAATCCATCTGGTGAGATATTTACTAGCTAATTAGTGATAATTGGTAGTTGTTGAATAATGGATAATAGTTGTATGCGTATCTCGTGGGTTTAAAAATTCCAAAACAAATTCACTGAATGATTTGTTCCCGCAAGCTCTGGTTTCACTGACCCTAGAAGTTTGGCTGCAGTTTTGTTATACAATGCCAACTTGGTTCCCCCCAACCCAAAAGCTCAAAATTAGCCAAGCTAATCAAAAACACATTGTCTTTCTTATAAAAATCTTAATTTATTAACTTGCATTAGTACCTAATCAACCAATTACCCTAATTGCAGGCGTGACGCGGATGGTGAATTCCGTCCAAGTGGGCGACGACCTGCTCGACACCTCCTTCTTCACGCAGACAGTCCTGCCGATGATCGTCGACGCCCTGCGGGGGTTCCTGGAGGGAGACACGGTCGAGGTACGGTAGACTATTGATGGGATACTGTAAGCCAATCACTCAACGAGGTGGGGTTCAGTTGTGTTTCACTAACTCTCCATAACTCCGTCAGATCCCGATCTCGATGTCGTCCACGTTCTACTCGCCCACCACCGCCGCCAAGGACGCCGACTCGCAGCAGTTTGTCGAGGTATTGATTGATTGGGGTGGGGATACGGTAGTCTTGTTTGACAAGGGGATACGGTAGCTAGATTGTTGATCGAGAAGTGATGGGATGGAAGATAGTTACGGCATGGAGACGCATCCGATCACCTTTTTTTCAGGTCCGCACGTGCCGCCTGCTGACCTACCTGCAGGATCGACCCGAGGTGAGCAGGGATTATCGATTTATTGATTTATTGATCTATTGATTGAGAGTGGGGAAGGGTGGATTACGAAGCTGGTGTAAGAAATGCGCCGTTGAACTCTCAAAAATTGGTGAAAATTCGTGTAGGATAGGTTCAAGAGAAGGAGGTGGACCCCGGTGGTTTTAGACTGCGCGAATACATTCTCTGGGAGATGAAAAGCTAAAAGCAGTTTTATGCTCGATGGAATGCAGAAATCACAAATCCAGTTGGCTTGCGTTTTTTTGCGGAAGACAGGTCGAACTCCAGCCATGTTGGTGCTGCATTCGCACTGCATGATGCGACCGAATTGCCATGTTCAATACGTGGTCTTTCTCGAGTACCAATAAAACAATTTCTAACCAATAGCGAATTCTTGCGCGAGCTACGAATGACGATTAGCCTATTCTCATTCTCGTTGCACTCGATGCTCATTATCGTGCAGGGTGGCTTTCAGTAGTATGTACTCCTTTAGGCGGCTCAAAATACAATCGCTTACTTTTTAAATTTTTTTAAAAGTATAATACGGACGGACTGAACTGGCCTTTAAATATAGTCACTGGCCTAGCAGTGGGCTCCCGCAGGACGCAAGTGCCTTGAGTACGGGGATACCTTTACCTTTTACCTTTAATAACCAATCCTGATAGGTCGGCCGTCCCGTCCTGCTGCGCGTGCTGCCGCTGCTGCTCAAGAAGTGCGCCCGACTGATGCCCGAGGGCGAGAGGAGGGAAGGAGGAGGAGTGAGGGAGCGGGAGGAGAGCGACAGGTGAGGAACAATAATGCAAGGAAGGTGTCGCTGTGCCCAGCTGATACTACGAAATTTTGAAATTCGTTTATGTGTACTAGTCAGAGTTTCACTACCTGGTTTAGGGATTGTCTGCATTGATCATTCAATCATCTTATCCCCCTTCAATATCCTCCCCTTGCAGCGCCCCGCCGGGTCGTCTCTCGCTGCAGCTGCAGCTGCAGTCGTCGACAGCGAGCAGCCTCTACTTGTGGGAGAACGGAGGAGGAGCAGAGAACAGGGAGGAAGACGAAGAAAGGAAGGTGAGAGATGTTGTTTGGACAGGAAAATCGGCGATGATTGTTAGTTGCAACAAGCTAACGGTTATAAGAGGTGTGTGCAACTTGAGTTAGTGGGGGGGGGGCAGAGCAAGACGAGGAAGGATGGTCCGATAATGTGTGGTTGAAGATGAGTTGAGGAGATTATTACCGTACACTACGGGCTAGAGGGTATGAGCAGTGGGCGTAGCCTGAATTGGTGGGGTAGTAAGAGAGTAGGTTTTCAGGATGAGGAGCGGAAGTTGAGGGTTATTGATTTGCAACGCCGCGAAGGAAACACTGCCGAGTAGGGCGGTTGAACGGATATGTAGATCATACATTTTTGTCGCCCTACGGGAAGTATATAAGTGGTCCAATCTACCCTTGGATATGAATATAAGTGGTCAGATAGTGGGTGATTCGTGATCCCCATTACCTGGCGCGTCTTTTGAGCCTACTCCCGAAAGTGTAGGGCAGTGAAGAGAAATGGTCATGGGTTACGGTATTTCAATATAAGTGGTCCAATCGACAATTGAACATTAATATAAGTGATCCAATAGGGGGTAATTCTTACTCAGAACGTCCATGCGCATCTTTTGGCACTTTTCCCGGGTCTCCAGGTTGAAATTTTTAGAGCTCAGTTCACCCTACGGGCCGTAGGGTACCAAAATGTATGATGTAGATCGGTCGATGCTTGAATGGAATCAGTGAAGAATTAGTGTTGTGCGACGTATGGATAACTACTACCTACAACGAGCAAGAGGATATGAGAAATGGGTGTAGCCTGAATTGAATGGGTGTAGGGAGGAGGAGGAAGAGATTTGGTTGTTGAATCAGACACCACCCTACGACTGCATCACTCAACGAACAATATGCTTTCAGCTGGGCAGGAAACTAGAGTTGGTGGGGTTAAAATGAGAACGATGATAATATTAGTAAAACCGAGACGCCCGGAGAACATATTGCAACTACGAAACTTTAATCGTTCTAGGAACTGTTTTGCAATTTTATTTGTTGAATTTGCATTAATTATTCTATCAATTAATTAAATTCGCAGATCCGCCGTCGAGAAGAAGTGGCGAAGAACCTGAACGTGCTCATGCAGGCAGTGGACGACATCGACGGATTCCTCTGGGTCTTCCTCGCGGATTACTATGAATGGTACGGTAGGGATGATATTGTTTGGGCCGATATTGAATGCCTTGCGGGTTACTATGAATGGTCAGTTCGCGATTGTTAGAGGGGTACGGTAGATCAGTTTGCGATTGGGAGAGGAGTACGGCACTGTGAAGTGATATCGAATGGCTTAACATTAGAATCTTGCTCGCTGAATTGTGGAAGAGTGAGCCTTGTTCTCAATGTCAGCTGAATTTTGTTAGGGAGAAACTTCGTGTGATCATTGAGCAACGATTGTTCCCTAATATTGCATCTTCCCTAAACGCCAATCTCACAGGTTGCTCGCCTCGCTCAACGGCGCTCCCAGTGAGCAGAAGAGGAAGGAAGAGGGCGGCCTGCTGTGGGGCGTGCCGCCGATGGGAGCAGCCGAGGCGGAGGAGGAGATGACCGCGTACGCGAATGTGAGTAAAGGAAGGGGGAATTGAAGGAATAGTAAAGCTGTGATAATGCTGCTTGAATGCTGTACATACGAATTTCGTCGGAATTGATATGAGAAGGCCTTTGTGGATTAGTAGGAGTGGTGAAACATGTGAAAATGTAGTCAAAATGTGGGGCGTGCCGCAGAAACGATATTGATGTTGCAAGGATACTAGATTATTCATGCGCCCGGTCTTATCCAATGATAGCTAGAAACCTCACGAACTATACAGTGGATAATTCAAATCTCAAGGCCATTCAATTCCTCTGTTTCTCTCCGGGTTGGGGCTGCAGGGTTCGCTCATGTACGACGGCTGCCGCATTGTTTGATCGTCCTACTGGATATGGTGGTAAGACATTTCGGCAAAACGAAGTTGAAAAATTCCGTTCGAGAAAATGATTTTCGAAAAAGGACATTTCGCACAATTCACTTGGCATGGCACTGTTTTGAACAACCATTCTCGTACAATCACACATTTCGCACAATGCATTTCGGATAATGTTGATACGGTGGTGCTAAATTGGTAAATGCAAAATGTTGAGGTTTCCAAAAAAATGCAAAATTGATTTTCCGAAACGATTTGTACGAAATGTCCGTTTTCGAAATGGATTTTTCAAATTCGATTTTTCGATTTGAATTGTGCGAAATGTCCTAGTTCGAACTAGTATTTTTCGAGTTCGTTTGGCCGAAATGTCTTACCACCCTGGATATGATGGAAAACAAAACAAAAACTAATCACTGCTGTAGGCAGCAGTATTCAATCTTCTTTTCCCGAATCGTACACATTTTATCAATAATGCATTCGCACTATCAGGTGGTCGCCTACTCGCTCTCCCTGTCGCAATCGGGCAGCACCGCGTCGGGCCGCAGCCGCCACCTGCCCGAGCTGCTGCGGAGGATCCTGCTGTGCGCCAATGGAATGGGGATATTGGAGAAGAGGGATAGGGTGAGTGAAACGCAAGAGTTGGGGAAGGCGGTTCACGAAGGTACAGAATACAGAAGAAAAGAGGTAGAATGAATAAAAGGGACATTGAGACTCGCTAGGATTCCTTGGGGCTTCATGGTCACTTCAATAGCCTCATAGTTTCCATTAGAGTGATTCGTTCGGAATAAGTGGCGATGAAAAACAATTATTTGCAGATGGTGCTGTCCACGGCGGAGATGGTTGAGGCATATCTAGTTTGATGAAATCAGTATCTAGGGAAGGGGAGGTTTCCGTGATGCCTCAATAGTCTCAGCGTTTCCACTGTATCAATAAGGTTAGACCTCCCACTTGGATGTAAAAAAATAAATCATCCTGATTGTCCTCATTGCCAGATGGTGCTGCGTACAATGGAGATGGTTGAGGGAAATCTAGTTTGTTAAAAAAATGAACGTAGGGAAGTGGAGGTTTCCGCGATACCTCAATAGTTTCTGCGTTTCCATAGTGGCAGTTATTTTAGGACAGTCAGTAGGAATTAAAAATGTAAATCATCGTTCCTAACCTGCAGATGGTGCTGTCGACGGTGGAGATGGCGGCGGGCCTGCTGTCGGAGATCTCGCGAGCCGGCGGGTCCATCGAGGCGCAGCGTGAGTATTGGAGTTTGAGTTGAGAGTGCACGCAGGTGCGTGAGGACTATCTTTTCGTTATACATGCTATCTCGACTAGATTGTGGGCAATGAAGAGATTTTAATAGTCAATGAAATGTGTGATGCATTCTTACATGTTTGATTTTTTTCTCGAAGATACAGTGAATACATCGTCCCGTTTTCGATCTTGGTTTCTATATGATTTCTACGAAGCCTGTTCCTTGCTGCCTTGCTCCAATCATCTGTCCTGTCACCCCGTGGTACTACCAGGAATTGTAAATTTTTTCTGGGAAAAAACCACTTGGGAAACGGTTTTCTAGTAAAATAACATTTAAGAAAAATTTAATAAAAAGTAAAAACTTCGGAAGAAAATAATTGGGAACAAACAAAAAAGAATAAATATTTCATAACTTAAATTTTGGGAAGCAGTTTTTCGGGAAATGACCATTTGGGACGTTTTTTGCCGGGAATACGGTAGGACCGGGAAATAGCACAAGCTGCAAGATACATGATTTTTCATCCTTTCGACCCAATTCTTCTCTGAGCTATTGATTTCATGATGTAAAAACGATTGAAACGAAAGAAAAACAGTGAAAGTTCGAAATTTCACCGAAAAACGGCGCTTAAAAAAAGCAGTGATATGCTATTTACCGGTTTTCCTTCTCCGGATGAAAACTTCCGAGATGGAAACTTCCCAAAAACGATTTCCACGAAAACAATTTCTCATCTGTTTATTTCCTAACTGAATTTTACAATGTCGTTACTTTTCAAATATATTTTTCCAAAATATGTTTTCCAATAAACTGTTTTTCAAATGTCAATTTACAAAGTAAAATTTTCAATTCCTGGTAGTACCCACCCCGTCCTCTCCCCTTGCAGAACCCTCGGACGAAGCTGCAGCCACGCCCCAGTCGCCCAGCAAGGCATTCCTCGCGAGTCTCGTCGACAAGCAAGGTTGGTTGAGGGAGGGTGGGGTCCTGAATTGGTCTTTCATGAGGTGAGGGACTGTGGAAGACTATTACTCAGTTTCTGTTCAATCTCTGCATTTTCCCGATTTTCTGGAGTATTTCCTGAATATAGTGATCAGTTATCGATCGGTTGCGGATACGGTAACCAGTTATCGATCGCATTGCAGAGCAAGAGATGATGGAGGCGTGTCTGGAGGAGTGCCTGCGGCTGATGACGACCATCTGCCGCTACTACTGTAGCCATCGAGGTACGGTATCGATTTTTCCTGCCGGGGCTATTGGGGTACGGTATCGATTTGTTGTACGGTAATCACAATGGCAAGCCTGCCATGCAGAATGCCTATTTTCAAACATGATCTTGCGAAAACTTTTGTTAACGTAAAATAGCCAGTCTCACGATAAATCAGCTTCGAAAACCGCCAAATGCAATCCTGCGCGGGGGTATTGCACTCGCTCGTTTCAGCAGTCGCACAAGAGTGTATTGAGAATGTGAGAGCTAATGGGTAGGATACAGTCCCTCGTTTAAAAAAATAAATTTCAGCACACTAGCTTACCCTGTGCTCTGTTATTTCGACGTTTCTTTCTCACTACTATGGTGTAACTGCCCGAAAAACATAGCAAAATATATCAAGATCGAGGTTTATACCGTTGGGGTCCTCGACCGCTGGCCTCCGGGCTATGCTCATTTCCTGATGCAATCGTGTAATCCCTTGGGCTGAAAACATGTTTGAATAGTAGCTTGATTTGCGAGCAAATGAAATAAAATAGTACATTTAGACCAGCTACTATTTTGACGGCGATAAAACCTTCGGAAATTATCAAGAACTGGTCTAAATGCGCCATCTAGTTTCGAATGTGTCTTTTTTTATGTTTCTCTATGCAAGGGGGCTGCCGCCCTTTTGAACCCTCGCCCACTTCATATTGAGAAAGACAGATTAACTCATCGCTTGAAATGTATGCATAGGCTGCAAAGGTGGGAACTTTATTAGGTGAAGAATGGCTCTGATAGGCTGCAACATACTTCTCAAGAAAATTGCGCATTTAGACCAGTTCTTGATAATTTCCGAAGGTTTTATCGCCGTCAAAATAGTAGCTGGTCTAAATGTACTATTTTATTTCATTTGCTCGCAAATCAAGCTACTATTCAAACATGTTTTCAGCCCAAGGGATTTCCGAAGGTTTTATTGATTCCGGGAACCGGAGAACGAAGGATCAAATATGT